>PVHY01006866.1:0-71320 GCA_004024945.1 Uropsilus gracilis | reverse complement strand
TATATATATATATATATATATATATATATATATATATATATATATATATATATATATATATATATACCATATCTTTTTCATCCATTCATCTGTTTTGGGACATTTGGGTTTTTTTCCATGTCCTTGCAAATATAAATAGTGCTGCAATAAACACCCGGACACAGGTGTCCCTTTGTACCCACATTAAGGTCTCCTTTGGGTAGATTCCCAGAAGAGCGAATGCTGGGTCAAATGGTAGTTCCAATTTCATTAATTTGAAGGTCCTCCACACTGCTTTCCATAGTGGCTGGATCAGTTTACATTCCCATCAGCAGCATAAAAGTGTTCCTTTCTCTCCACATCCACACCAGCACTTGCTGCCTGTTTTTTTGATGTGGGCCATTCTTGCTGGTGTAAGGTGGCATCTCATTGTGGTTTTGATTTGCAATTCCCTGATTGCTAGTGATGTTGAGCAATTTTTCATGTGCCTGTTGGCCATTTGTATTTCTTCTATGGAGAAGTGTCTTTTTAGTTCTCCCCATTTTTTGATTGGGCTTCTTGTTTTGTTTTTGTTTCATTTTGTAAGTTCCTTGTGGATCTTCGTTATTAAACCCTTATCACTCTTGTGGAGGGCAAAAATTCTTTCCCATTCAGTTGGGCTTTTTTTTTTTCCTGGTGTCTCTTGTGCTTAAAGAAGCTTTTTAGTTTGATGTAGTCCCATCTGTTTGTTTTCCTTCATTTTTTGCCATCTGTAGATGCATCCAGAAAGGGATTCATGGAGGGTTTTGCCCAAGTTTTTCTCTATGTATATTATGATTTCAGGTCTGACATTCGTCTTTTATCCATTTTGAGTTGGTTTTTGTACACGGTGTGAGGATGTTGTCTTGGTCCATTTTTTTTTTTGCAGGTCTTAGTCCAATTTTCCCAGCACCATTTATTGAAGAGGCTATCTTTGTTCCAATGTAAGTTTGTTCCAATGTATATATATATACATATATATATGTATATATGTATATATACATATATATATGTGTGTGTGTGTGTGTGTGTGTGTGTGTGTGTGTGTGTGTGGTTTTATTTCCGGACACAATTCTGTTCAATTTATTTCCGGACACAATTCTGTTCAACAACACTGTTGTTGTACCATACCATGCTGGTTTAATTATAATGGAATTGTAGTATAGTCTGAAGACTGGAATTGTAATACCTCTGTTCTTTTTTTGGCGAGGAGCCTTTTTGGTATTCGAGGTCTTTTGTTATTCCATACTTCTGTAATTTTTTTCTACCTCTTTAAAGAATGTCATTGGAATTTTTATAGGGATTGCATTGAACCTGTAGATTGCTTTGGGAAGGATGGTGATTTTGATATTAATTCTTCCAATCCATGAGTAGAGACTGTCTTTCCACTTCCTTATATCTTTTTCTCTTTTAGCAGTGATTTAAAGTTTTCTTTATATAGTTTTCTCACATGATTTGTTAGGTTTATTCCCAAGTATTTTTCTTTGGTACACTGGTAAATCAATGATTTTTCTGATTTCTTCTTTTTGGCTTTTTGCGTATAGGAAAGCTACCAACTTCTGTGTGTTGTGATTTTGTATCTGGCTAACTTACTGAACTTGTTTATTATTTCAAGTAGTTTTTCTGTGGATTTTTTTGGGTTCTCTATCGAGAGAATCATGTCATCTGCATATAATGATAGCTTCAGTTCCTCTTTTCCTATTTGTATCCCTTTTATGTCTTTCTCTTGCCTTATTGCCCTAGCTAAAACCCTCAGTACAATGTTAAAAAGTAGTGGGGAGAGTGGACATCCTTGCCTTGTTCCAGGTGTTAATTGGAATGATTTTAATTTTCTCCCATTTAGGATGATGTTTGCCATAGACTTGTCATGTATGTTCCTTTAATCCCCAATTTTTGAAGAACTTTTATCATGAATGTATACTGGACTTTGTTGAATGCTTTCTCTGATCTATTGATATGAACATGTGGTTTTTGTTTTTCTCTTTTTTGATGTGGTATAGTATGTTAACTGATTTCCAGATGTTGAACCATCCTTGTACCCCTGGGATAAATCGCACTTGGTCATGGTGAATAATGCATTTTATGCATTGTTGGATTTGATTTGTAGGATTTTGTTTAGAATCTTTGCATCTGTTTTCATTAGGGAAATTGGTCTATAGTTTTTTTTTTTTGGTGCTGTCCTTATTTGGTTTTGGTATGAGTGTGATGTTTGCATCATAGAATGTGTTTGACAGTTTTCCTTTCTCAACTTTTGGAAAAGTTTTAGTAGTGTAGGCATTATTTCATCTTTGAATGTCTGGTCGAATTCATTTATAAAGCTATCTGGTCCTGGTTTCTTGTTTTTAGGTAGAGTTTTGATGACTGATTCTATTTCTCTGCTTGTAACTGGTTTAAGTTCTCTATATCTTCTTTGCTCAATTTTGGATAGTTGTATCTTTTTAAGAATCTGTCCATCTCATCCAGGTTGTTGTATTTATTTTCAGATAGTTTTTCATAGTAATCTCTTATGTTTTGGATTTCTTTTGTGTCTATTGTAATTTGTCCTCTCTCATTTGTGATCCTATTTATTTGAATTTTCTCTCTTTTTTCCTTTGTGAGCTTTGCAAGAGGTTTATCAATTCTATGTATTTTTTCAAAGAACCAGTGTTTGGTTTTGTTGATCTTCTGGATAGTCTTTTTGGTTTCTAGGTTATTTATTTCTTCTTTTATCTTTGTTATTTCTTGTCTTCTGCTGAGTTTTCAGATTTTTTGTTGTTGTTGCTCTTTTTCTAACTTTTCAATTTTGGGGGATAAGGTTATTTCTTTGGTTATTTCTTGCTTTTTGATATGGGCCTGAATTGCTATGAACCTTCCTCTTAGATATGCTTTTGCTGAGTCCCAGACATTTTGGAATGTTGTGTCTTCATTGTCATTTGTTTTGAATTAAGCTTTAATTTCTTCAATTACCCATTCTTCATTTAGTAGCATGTTGTTCAGTCTCCAGGTGTTGGTTGCTCTTCTTGCTTTATTTTCATTGTTGATACCTTTATGATCTGAGAAGTTGGTATTGTTTTAATCTTTTTGTATTTTTCAAATTTGCCTTGTGGGCTTGTATGTGATCAGTTTTAGAGAATGATCCATGTGCGTTTGAGAAGAAAGTGTATTCTTTTCCTTTGGGTATAGTGTTCTGTAGATATCTACTAGGTCCATTCTGTCTAGGTCTTCTCTTAAGGCTTTTGAGTCCTTGTGTAGCTTTTGTTTTTTTTATCTGTCCTTTGTTGAGAGTGGTGTGTTAAAGTCTCCTACTACATATGTGTTTTCATCAATATTTGCTTTCAGTTCTCTTAGTAGCTGTCTTATGAATCATGGTGCACCCTCATTTGGTGAGTATATGTTGATAATTGTTGTGTCTTTTTGATGGGTTGACCCTTGAACCATTAGGTAGTGACCTTCTTTATCCTTTGTCACTTTTTATTTTGAAATTTGCTTTGTCTACAATGAAAATGGCTACTCCTACGCGGAGGGGGGGGCACTTTGCTTGTAGGATTGTTTTCCATCCTTTACCTTCAACCTATGCTTATCTTTAGAGATTAAATGTTTCCTGGAGGCAGCAGAAAGTTAGATTCTGCCTTTTGATCCAGTCCTCAACTCTGTCTTTTGATAGATGAGCTAAGACCATTGACATTTAGAGTGATTATTGATATTGGATGTTCTAGAGTTGGTTTTTTGGTAGACATTTTGAGGTTTCTTATCATGTTTGTTCTCTTTATTCTTCTGAGGGCTTTGGACTTGAGACTCCTTGCAAGATTACTTGGAGTGGGGGTTTGGTAGTAGCAAATTTCTGGAAACTTTGAGAAAATTGATTTTTACTTTATAAAAAAGGGACAGCTTTACAGGGTAGTGTTCTTGGATGGCTCTTTTTGTCTTGGAGTTTTTGAAGATGTGGCTCCATTCCCTCCTTGTTGGAAGTGTCTCATCAGAGAAATCTGAGGTCAGCCCAATGGGTTTTCCTTTGTAGATTATCTGTTTTTCCTCTCTAGTCATTCTCATTTTTTTCTTTATATTGGGCTCTTGGAGGTTTTACAATGATGTGCCTGGCTGTAGTTTTTCTTTCATTAAAGTAGTTTGGTGTCCATTTTGCTTCCTGTATCTGTATTTTCATTTCATTTTTCAGATTTGGGGAACTCTCTTCCATTATTGCTTTGAAGTCTTTCATTTCCTGTGTCTCCTTCTGGGTTTCTGATAATTCTTATATTTCCTCTCTTTAATGTATCTGATAGATCTGATTTTTTCTTCTGTCTTCTTACTTTGTTGTTCTTTTTCTCTCTTCATTCTCTCTATTTCTGTATCCTCTAGTGTGCTGATTCATTCTTCAATTTCTTCTTTCTGCTTTCATGGTTTTTCCCTGCATTTTTGAGCTCTTCTATTGCTCCTCTTATAAACTATATTTCCTTCAGTTTCTTATTTAGTGTTTCAATCTCATTCTTCTGTTTGACAATGGCAATGCTCATTTTGCTGCATTCTTCATATTTTTCTGCTTATCTTATTGAGTGCTTTTATCATGTTGTGCCTGAATTCTTTTCTGACATATTGTGCATTTTTTTCGATGTCCTCCTTGTTGGTTTCAGGAGATTGTTTGTCCTTCAGTGAAGAACTGTTTCCCTTTGGACTTACTTGAGTATTTGTTTTTCTTCATTCCTGTGTTTTCTCTTCAGGCTTGTACTATGTACTGAGTGACTGCTGCTCTGGTATTCGTTGTCATGTTGTCGTCTATGAGGTTATGGTTAATTCTGTTATTGTGTCTGGATTATTTCTTGTTTCTGTGAACTGTTTGGGGGAAATTAGTCCTATCCTTGTCTGAGCCGATGTCACACAGCAGCACCTGTGTTTCTGGGCTTTGAGGTTAGCCCTGATATTCTGCAGATCCTCTCTGCAGTCTAGCTATCTGTGATCCCCTGGGTATTAAAGCTGAGTCTTTGCAGGAGACCTTATATAGCTGGAATCCTCTGATATGCAAACCCAAATTCCAAGCTACCACTTGAAGGCAGCTTGTGAATTTTTCAGGTTAGTGCCTGAGTTGCTATGGTGGTTAGTTTCTGGCTTTCTATTCTTGTATTTGAATTACTTTGATAACATTCAATATTGAAATTTTTTGCACTGTTAGTGGTTTCTAAGATTTGATTTGTTATTTCTATCTGCCCCTGTCTTATTTTCCCTATAAATGTTCCTGTGCATCTCTGTGCACTGCTGAGTATTTCCTTGGAGTCTTTATCAATGACAGCACTGTGCTAGCGGCACCGACCCCGAAGCGCAGTGCCTGAGGGCAGAGTCTGACTTAACTGGAGGAGCTGGGGGCTTCAGAAGTCGCTGGGAGGCAAGTCAGAGGGACCTGTCTGGCTACTGGGTCACTGGGTGGGGTCCCAAAGTGGAATGATGATGTGCAGTGACTGTGGGTGGAGTATGCCTTACTTGGAGGGACGGAAAGGAGGTTCAAAGGGAGTCACTGGAAGGCATGTTGGAAGGACATGCCTGGCTGCTGGGTCTCTGAGTGGTGTCCCAAAGTGGCACGATGATGGGTAGTGTCTGTGGGCGGAGTCTGCCTTACCTGGAGGGGGGCTTCAGAGGGAGTCTCTGGAGTCGTGTCAGAGGAACACACCTGATGCTGGATCTCTGGGTGGGGTCCCTAGGTGGCACCATGATGCACAGTCCCAGTGGGTGGAGCCTGCCTCACCTGGAGGGGATGGGGGCTTCAAATGGAATCACTGGGAGGCGTGTTGGAGGGATGTGCCTGGCTGTTCGGTCTCTGGGTGGGGTCCTGCAGTAGCACCTTGTTGCAAAATGCCCATAGGCATAGTCTGCCTCACCTGGAGGCACAGAGGGAGTTGCTGGAGGTGTGTCAGAGGGATGCACCTGGCTGCTGGATCTCTGGGTGCAGTCCCAAGGTGGCACCACGATGCGCAGTGCCTGTGTCGCCTCACTTGGAATGCCGGGGGTTTTCTGAGGGAGTCATTGGGATGCGTGTCGGAGGGATGCGCCTGGCTGCTGGGTCTCTGGGTAGGTTCCCGAGGTGGCACCATGGTGCACAGTGCCTGTGGGCAGTCCACCTCACCTGGAGGGGCAGAGGGCTTGAAAGGGAGTTGCTGGAGGCGTGTCAGAGGGGCGCGTCTGGCTGCTGGGTTGCTGAGTGGGGTCCAAAGGTCGCAGGCAGATGCGCAGAGTCTGTGGGCGGAGTCTGCCTCACCTGGAGAGGTGGGGAGCTTCAGAGGGAGTCACTGAGAGGTGTATCAGAGGGACGCACCTGGCTGCTGTGTCTCTGGGTGGATTACCTGAGGTGGCACCATTATGCCCAGTGCCCATCGCCAGAGTCTGCCTCACCTGGAAGGGCAGGGGCGTTAAGAGGGAGTCGCTGGAGTCGTGTTGTAGGGATACACCTGGCTGCTGGGTCTCTGGGTGGGGTCCGAGGTGGCACTTTGATACACAGTACTTGTGGGCGGAGTCTGCTTCACCTGGAGGGGCAGGTTACGGGGGCTTCAGAGGGAGTTGCTGGAGGGGTGTCAGAGCGAGGCGCCTGGCTGCTAGGTCTCTAGGTGGGGTCCTAGGTGGCACCTTGATGCACAGTGCCTGTGGGCAGAGTCTCTTCACTTGGAGGTGCGGGGGGGCTTCATAGGAGTCGCTGGAGGGTTGTCAGAGGGACAGGCCTGGCTGCTGTGTGTGTGGGGTCATGAAGTGGCAAGATGATGTGCAGTGCCCTTGGGCAGAGTCTGCCTGACCTGCAGGGGTGAGGGGGCTTCAGAGGGAGTTGCTGGAGGCGTGTCCTAGGGATGCACCTGGCTGTTGCATGGCAAGATGATGTGCAGTGCCCTTGGGCGGAGTCTGCCTGACCTGCAGGGGTGAGGGGGCTTCAGAGGGAGTCGCTGGAGGCGTGTCCTAGGGATGCACCTGGCTATTGCATCTCGGGGGTAAAGTGACAGGATGATGTGCAGTGCCAGTGGGCAGAGTCTGCCTTACCTAGAGGCCCAAGAGGCTTCAGGAGTCTCTGGGAGGCCTGTCGGAGAGATGGGGCTGGCTCCTGGTAATAAATAGATTATTCAATCATCATCAAAGAAGCATCAAACATAAGTACCAAGCTACTCAGATACATAGAAGAGGGAGTCTCAAAAAGAAAGTGGCAGGCTATGTCAGAGAGAACAGAGATGAAAAAAAAGAAAATTGAAACTGAAAAAATTCCTGTTTTGGGCAGTGAAAATTCACTGTTTAGTATGAAATTACTTATTTTACACATATCTTTGAAAAAACCTATTTCAAAGATATGTGTAAAAATAAAACAAACACAGCAAGCACAGAGATACTAGTGTTAATGCAATTACTGTAAGTGAATACCATGTGAGACAGCACACAGGAACATTGTCTTAGGAACCACAGCCCTACCCAAGAGTTAGAGGTTGGAAGCATGTGCTCTCCAATCAATAAGACCTGGGTTCAAGTACCAGCTGTGCCACTTGACATAATTTGCCACTCCCAGTCTCTACAAATTGGGATAATCATAGCAACCTACCACAGAGCAAAACCATCTCCTATAGAGGAAACTCTGGGGGATTCAGGAAGGAGTGAGAGAAATCACTATTTCTTCAATTCTAAAAGTCAATTTAACATTTCTGAAATCAGGCTGCATCACAGTTTGTCAGCATTTTCCTTACTTAGCTGCACAATGAATACTGACTCATCTAACATTCAACAGCATCTTAGATTTCAGAGAGAGTTAGCCCCTAGCCCTGGAGCATTTGAGAGTTTGACCTAGTTTTATGAAACTGGTTTATGAATAAATGCTAAAGTGAACATTTTGCTTAAATTTATAAGAATTCTTAGTCTTCTAAGTCCTTGCTATTCATGACATAGCCTACAAAACAGCAGCATCAGTATCACCTGGGGGCTTGCTGAAAATGTAGAATCTCAGGGTCCACTGAGACCTACAGATTCAGAATTCTCATTTTTAAAGGGTCCTAATTAATGTGTAATATAGTAAAGTTCAAATAGTAGTATTCTGGTTTCCTTGTTTAGATTACAAATAAAAGTTGAAAAAATGGATGAACATTTGGGTTCATTTCCTTAACTATTCACCAAAATTTTATTCTTCCACTAAGACTGTAATGGCAAATTGGGAGTGGGTTGATGCTTTAAAATCTTTCAATACTTTATCTGGGGATGATTATAATGTACAGGGAAATCAAATTCTTCTTCAAGTAACAGATAAGTTAGGGAGATGGAGAATAAAATTTCAATTAAAAAATATTTCCTTTTGATACATTGCTGAATTTGGTTTTTAGATGGTATTCTAGGTCGACATGTGTGTACTACTAGCCACATGTGTGTACCAACCAGATTAAACACATTGTGCACAACAACCCAACAACTCATTTTGGGACTATAATTAACCTGGCCTGAATAATCTGGACTGAAAAATATTTGATTGAACATCATATAATGGAAAATAGCAAAATGTTATGAAATTTTTTACCTGATGATACCGACTGCAGAAAACCATTAGTGTGGACTTTTGTGGTGCCCTGATTGAGGAGATTTATACAATTATGCCAGTGGTACTACAACTTTGATTACCCTATTATTCACTGATGACTTCAATCAAAGGAGAATGTCAAATTAGGAAGCTCGGTGAAATGGAAGTTAATACTCAACATAAAGTGCCTGCTTTGGCTGCCAAAATGCAAATAGCTGGAATGATGAATGGAAAAATATTAACAGTTCAAGACATTCAACATTGTTACCTTATAATGCAAATAAATTGGGTTTTCTATAATTAAAGTAAGTATAAAGAACTGAATTCAATTTTGTTTAGTCTTCTAGGTTTTACTAAAGTGTGTTTCCTTTCATAACTCCCAGGAATCTGTTATAAAAATTTTTTTTTGCTATGGGGGGGTCTCTTAGCTCTAACTAAGCCCATACACATTCTCATTCACCCAAAACCCATCTCTTTTCCATGAAAAATACATACTTATAGTCCCTTGCCCCAGCAAATAGTGTGATGCAGGCTATTCCCAAGACAGAAATGCCTCAACTGCTCTATTTACGGTATCTTTCTCCTCTTCAATTCCTTACACAGGAGTCACACCCCTGTTTCCTACACCTACCAAAGTGTAGGAAGTGTAGGACAAAGAGAATTCCCTAACAAATCTCTAATGAAAGGCTAATGAAACTACCTTGCAATTACAGATAAGGAAAGAGCCAAACCAGCCCCCCCCCCCCCAATCAACTTACCAATGGGTCATCAGAGTTCAAATGTACAGAAAAGCTTTGAGAAACAGTGTGGAACATGTGCCTCAGAATTATCCCACCAAGGAAAAAAGAAATCATGGTCTTCATAGCTTGCGGCAATAATTCCTTTCACTACTGGCCTATCCTATGCATGAGCAGAGCAAATTGCAGCTGCCAGAGAAAGCCTTCAAATAGAGTCTCATTTGGTGCTCAAGGTTTGACCAAGGAAATGAAAACTACCAGTGGTACATGAATAGGTCCTCTAGCTACCAGCTTTATTGTAAGTCACAGGGAAATCATCTTCCCAGAAAAATGATGCTATGAACCCAGAGAGAAACACTAAATACAGAGGAACACTGAAAACAATTATCACAACCAGAAAGGGATTTGGAGTTGAAAGAAAAAGAGTGGTCATATATCAAGTATTTATTCAGTGAACATTATCTGCCAGACCTTCTACTTGGCTCCTCTTGCTCATGAATTTATTTAAGCATCACAGTAATTCTGAGTTATTTTTATTTAATACATGAGAAAGTTAGGTTTAAAAGGGGCAGGGGAAGCTTCCCCAAGATAGAAGCTTACCCCCAAATATGACTCAAATTTTCATGTTATTAACTATTAACAAAATCTTATGTTATATACTCTTCTACCTCTCTAAGAGCAAAAATTAGATTTTTCTCAAGAAAAGGACTGTTTCTGATGCATCTTGACACAACAAGCACTTATCCACAAGCTAAACATCATTCCTTTTTTATGAAATGTGAAGAACTATATCCCATTTTCTCTCTCAAGTAGCCAGCATGCAGGACAGAGAGGAGAAAATATGTTGTAATATCATAAGAAAAATTTATGGATACTAGGTAAAGTCATTTTGTTAAATTGTTTAAGAGTTTTGATTTATCCCCTAGCATTAGGCCTTCCAACTGGTGAATGGAGATTGTGTTTGCAACTTAAAACAACTATGACAGTTTCGTTACCTAGGAGTAAACGGAAGAGCCATGAATTGATGAGATTTCTCATCCAAGTGATAGGCACATTGACTACTCCCACTCAATAAATTTTATAGGGAAGATGGGAGCCAAAAAGAAAACTATGTCTCAATCACAGGCCACACTGCACATGTCATGCTATTTTAAGTTACCCGTAATATACTGGCTAATCTATAAAATTCACACTGACAGTATTTCCAATTTCAAGAACTACAGAAGTAAATGCTTTAATACCTATATATCATGGGCTTCATTTTTCAAGTCTTACTTTCTTTTTGACCTTAAAAAGAGATTCAAACTCAGTTTACACAAATGAACGATGCAATTAACTATTTACTTGTAGACAGAGAATGACACAACAGGAAGTAGCAGAAGACCAAATTAAATTACAACCTGAGTACACAAACCAAAATAAAAGATGATTTTCTCTGTACCATCCACAGTCTTCAGATTTTAGGAGTGACATAGGGCACTGTGAAGGTCCCAAGGAAAGAACTGGGTTCCTTTCTTTCTCCTCAGGCAACAGACAGAAAATTATCCAATACTGTCAGTAGTTAGGGCACTTTCTCAGATTTGGAGTTTCAGGCCCAAAAAGAAAAAAAAGCGAGGGAAAAAAATTTCCACAAGAATCACAAAACCAGAGGGAAAAATAGGGACATCCAATGATAATAAGTTGATGGGAACAAAGAGGAATAACACAACCAGAATCAAAAGAACATAAGCAAAAAATAAATTGCTTTCAGGGTTTAAGTAGAAGGAGAGACATAAAAGCAGAATTTTTTTTAATGAAATCTGGTGGAAGTCTACATCAGTTGGCACTGTAATGCACTGCCTCTCAGAAAAGAACTATATCCTAATATAAATTAACTACTATGATCTGAGCAAAGATCTTGAATGTTTCTCTTCATTTTCTTTTGAAATCTTAATTAACTGATCGATCACAGTTCACAGCCTATCAGTCACTCGTTAGCCCTTCAAAATAAATACATGAGGAGAAGTTAGCTTAAGGCTGTTAAGGCTTGTCCAAACAAGTAACTTCTCAGAGGCTAATCACCTTAAGGAGAAGAGGGGAATGCTCCCAACTATACTACAGAAAAATTGTTAATCTCATGACCCCTTAATTACTTTGCAAATGATAAAGTGGTTTTTATTGCAGTGATGGATAAAACCTCACTATTTATTTACATCTGAATCCAGGACATCTGGCCACCCTAACCTTGTCCACTAAGCACAACATAAATCACAGGGCAGGAAGCTACAAACAGTGAAAGCACAAAGTTATGAAAATTTATGGCCTTCAAGCAAAACCAAGTGACTGCTTCTATATATACTGTTTTATTTTTAGATCATCTTCCTGCCACCTTTCCATCATGGCTTGAATTTAGGGAAAGTTTGACACATCTGGTTACTTATAACTAAAGCTCATGTTTAAAACAGTACTCAAGAAAAAATGCTCAGAAACCACAATTGCTCCTAATTTTAAAATATGTATTATCAAAGGATTGCTTTATTTTGAAAATCTTTTTAGGAAATTTGTCCTTCATCCAGATGACTAGTTTCCCAGGATTCTGTTGGATATTGGTCTGTGCACAGAAATATAAGAAGTCGATGATGGCAGAGATAAGAAATATGTGAAATATTTTAAATTACCAAAAGAGGAGAGAAAAACATTATGAATACTTCATGGGAAAACAATTGGGAAATTGGATAAAGTATGTGGTTATTCTTGTCAACTCTAAAAGCTATTGTGTGTGTATATATCTGTTTGGAAAAAGGAAAAGTGGTAAAGAGGAAAAAAAATAGATAAAAACTGAAAATTTATTGAGCACAAATAAAGGTCATCCCTCATGTATACATCTGTATACTGAGGCTTTCGTTTTATACACTGTCTATCCTTTTTTTTAACCAATCAAAATGCTTTTATAAAAGTCTTCTCATCAGATTTACCAATTTTTCTCCCCAGGTCAACATTAAGGAGATGGCAGCTTCAAAAAAGTTCACATATGTGGCCAACAAGATACTCTGCCCTCAACACTATCACAGCACCCAGAGACCTGTAAGAACTCACCTACGAGCCTGAACAACTCAGCCTGCTCTGCCTTTACGACATCACCCTCTCGATTGCACATACTTGCGTACAGGTTCCCCACGTGCATTCACACACATCCAGACCTCGAGAGCCAGAGAGGAGGCTGAGGCGTAGGTCCTGCTACTGGCTCTCACCAAGATCAGGGACTATTCCTGATCCTTGTTCTTTTCCCAGCATGGGGCAGGGAAGTGGGGATAGGTGGAATAAGTGGGCCAGGCAGCTCAGATCCAGCTCCTAGAATGACAGACTGACAGAGAGATAGGCAAATACTAGATAGAAGTACATGTAACAAAGATTACATTTATTTACAGTGTTATATACATGTGTGACAACTTCTTGTCCTCGGCCCCTTTGTCTCCTTGTTGGTTAGATGATTTTCTTTTTAAAAAAATATTGGGAAGCAGTGTCTCCAGGGTTGTTTGACAGCTCAGTTCATCCAGCTCTTGGGGTACCTGCCTCTCCCATTACAAATATGATCCTCTCCTGAAGCATAGCTACTGAGACTCTTTATAAGGAATCAGGAGGCACAGGAAATGGGAATCAAACTGAAGCAGACTAAGACTAGGTAAGTATGCTTCCAGTTGCCCAGCTCTCTTCAAAGAACCATCTCTGAGATGAGAGATTTTGTTCCCAGGGAACATACCTGTGGACCCTCTGGTGTGAAGCTTTGTCTGTATATTCTACACAAAATCACTTGTCCTCTCACTTTGTAAATTATCATAAACTAGAAAAGGGAAAAAAAAATACAGAGACAGAGCAACCAAGAAAGGACTTTGGAGGAGAACAAGTAAGTTCAATGAGGAGGGTTTTGTCTTGCTTTTTAACATATCTCCTCCATCTTTCCTTTGGTTTTCTAGCTCAGTCACTGACTATTTATGCCATTGGAAAGATTTTTTTGAAAACATATGTCCACACAATAACAAGTGCCCGAAAGTTTAAGTCATATTACTAAAAACAAACAAAGTGACATCAATCCAAATGCCCATCTACTGATGAGTGGGTGAGCACAAAGTGGTATTTTGCTACAATGTAATAATGCTTGTCAATAAAGAGAAAGTACTAATAGCTGCTACATGGATGAAATTATTCTAGGTGAAAGACGTTAGACACAAAAGGCCATATATTGCATGACTACATTTAGATGAAATGTCCAGAACAGAAAAACCCAGAGAAAGGGAAAGTAGATTTGTGTTAACTCAAGGATGGGTGGAGAGGAAACAATGGGAAAGATGCTCATGGATACAGGGCTTCTTTTTGGGAAAATGAAATATTGATTAGTATTGATGGCAAATATACTCTACACCACTGAACAGTGCGCTTTAAAAGGAAGAATTTTATGGTATGGAAATTACATCTCAATAAAATTGCAAAAGAAAAAAGGGGGAGGGAGATTCTGCATTTGACATCTAACTTGGTTTAAAGATTAATCAAGGAAATGCTGGAAGTGGACTGCAGTGACCTTCAGGGTGAAGTTAATAGTTTTACAAAATAATAGCATTCACAAAAACCTCACTTGTGAGTGAGCCTCTTCACTCACTTCTGAAGAGTGAATTGGTCCAGGATTATCTTAACTCTGAAGACTGCCTCTGAGATTTCTTACAAAGCAAACACCCCAACATTATATTTCCATAATTGCCCAGACACAAAGCAGCAAAGAATGATTTCCTGAGCCACAAGTAATAATGTATGTTTTCTTTGTATTTATGTAAGTAAAATAAAAAGTAAAGGCATCCCAAGATGATACATTAAATGGAATAATGATGTTGCAGTTACACCACAGCAAAGCTGCATAATAGGTAAGACCCAGGTGGTTGTACGCTCAAGGGAACTGGCAAAACAAATACCTGCTGCCTTGAATATAACAGGGATTTGAGAGGGGATGGCAGAACTCAGGGCCAGTGTGTCTGAGTCGCATCTGAAGGCCCTGGCAGTACCTGCCTTCCTAGGGTCAATAATGCAAGTCACTCCTGCTAAAAGGTCTGTCATCTGAAAAAAAGGCAGGAAAGGCACCTAAAAGAACTAATCATCTGAAGCCAATTTTTGCATTTCTATCAAATTTCACACTGAGATGTTTGTAGAAACAATCTGAGTGGATTTAACTAAAATAATAAATAAAGCACTTAACTGTTCACAGAGTGCTTCCAGGCAGGCCTTGGAGACAGACATGACCTAGTAATTCTCACCAAAAGCAGAATTCTCAGCGAAATCAATAAGATGGGTAGAAGGTTGGAGAGAAGGCAGAGGTGGAACACCTGTCGTTAATGTCAATAAGCAAAGCAATTGCAGACCTTGCCTGCTGAAATGCCAACATAAACACAGCTCATTGACTTGTGAAAGAAAGGAATCTTCTAGGATGCAGAGATAAACTCACACAGGGCAGAGAACTCCACAAAAAGAGGATTCATGGGGTTAAGAAAAAGAGGTTGTGTTAGAATTCTCCTTGGAAGCTGTAATTCACATTAACCACCACAGACATACACCAACAGATTTGAGCAGTGGAAGGAAACTCTTTGTTATGCAGTGATTTACCAAGCCAGCTGATAAGCTCTCAGAGGTGATTCATTAGGGGAGGAAAGGCGAAAACATAACTAAAATAAAAAGTATGAAGGCAAGAGGCACGTTCAGTTTTCAAATTTCTGTTGTCAAGCTTCTGTTGTCAAGAGTATTAATAAATCTGAGCTAAATATACTTGTTATATTTTGCTAACCTGACACACCTGTTGGTCTGGCCCGTTTCATCTTCTACATTTAAAAAAAGGGGTTTACCCATGGAAATTTAGAACTTCCTTTAGGGCTCTAGATATGCTTAGTAACACCAGAAGGTTTTTCCCCTGTTCCAAGGGGGGAGAATGGCAGGGATTCATGAATTTCAGGAAGACTAAATGGTATGCTTCAAGAACAGAGCGTTGAGCCCCAGGGAAATTCCAGTGAAGCCTGAAAAATAAAAAATAAAAAATAAATTTTAAGTATATGTAACAACCTTTCTCAACAAATAATCATTCTTTTTCAAGCATGAATGGCCCAGTCCCCAACCTCTGTTCATATAGAACAAAGAAGCTTGACTGGTTATTTAAAATTCAAAAAGCTCCTGAGGTAGAAATCTAAAATGTCCTGTTATGCTGGCTGGATCTGAGAAATGAAGTGCAGTGCCATGGACCAGTTGTCAAGAAACCTGAAAGCACCTTCTGCCTCTGTCTCTACCCTGTGTGATTTGTCACCCTTGATTTCCTCCCAAATGAATGGGACTGCAGTAGTAAATATTATATTTCATCTCTTGTGGGCACTCTGGTTGACTAGCAAGGGTGATTATGAGAATTTTGAGGCTTAAACTAGGTTCAATGGGAAAGAGGATTAATGATACCTACAACGTGCACAGTACTCAAATTTTGAAGCCCAACCACCATATGTGGAAGCTCGTTTCTGGGCTGCACCTTCGTAAGCCTGTGATTTACATACTTGAGCATTACTGAATCAGGACAGTTGCTTTCATCTGGCCTCCATTGTTTCTGACGAGAAGTCAGCTGCTGATCTTATTGGAGTCACCCTGTACATGTGCAGGGAAAATAGAGTGGCTGAGACTTTTTCTCCTCCTGCTGTTAGCTGCTGAGGTTGCCATCTGTGGCCTTGCTTTCCTCCTGGATTTCACTGAAGGTGATTATGTTGGTGCAAAAAGCTCTTGGGAATGGGAGCAGAGCAGAGACACCTGGAACTGAGAAACATGAGCACAAGCATGTGCCCCTGCGATGAGAGATACCAGGGCCAAGACGCCGAGAGCAAGGACTGCGCATGCGTGTAAGTATGGCCACCCCCTAAGAGTTTGAGAGACAGAGACAATGCCAGAAGCAAGAGAGGGCACAGAGTTGGGGCAGGGGCTTGGGAAGCTCAGTTGCTCCTAGTCGGGGTCCCCCTGCTTGCAGCCCTGCCAGGTTTCCTGCCGATCTGGCCGCCCTCTGCCTGCTTGCCATACAACGTGACAGATCACTTTTGACAGTTGGACTTTTTTGGTGGTGTATCATCATATTTGCAATGATGTGCCTGGGTATGCGTCTTTGAGTTTACCCTACTTGGAATGCATTGAGCTTCTTGGTTGTGTGAATTAATAATTTTCGTCAAATTTGGGGAATTTTCAACTATTTCTTTTATTTTTTTTCTCCCTTCTCTCCTCTATTACTCCCATTCATAGGAGGGAGGTTTTCTACAATTATCTGAGGCGCTCTTCATTTCTTTTTATTGTTTTATCTCCGTTCTTCATACTGTATAGTCTCAATGATCCATATTTAAGTTTGAGGATTGTCATGAAAGCATCCTGTTAGCGACACCAGTTGTAGTACAAGCATCCCAAATCTGCGTAGGACCTTTAATGGGTCTAGCAGTTACACAGACACACCAGACAGGGCAGGCCAGCGCGAAGGTGGTGGGAAGCAAACGAGCCCCACCCCCTAAACCCCCAGCTCCCCAACTCCCGGGATTCTTTATGTTCTTTTCCTGACTTTCTGGCGTTTGCCCCTTCTCTCTCATCCCATGATGACACCGCCCGTTTATCACCACCCCCCAGGCCCAAGTGCACCCACTCAAGCATGCCCTCACCCATCGGGCCAGGTGTGTTGTCACTTGTAAAGCCCAACATCACAGGTGCTGGTCATAGAGGCTAATGGAGGAAAAAACTGACCAACTCATTTAACCTACAATGGTTCTTTCCTGCCAATTCAAAGTCACTCTTGGATTCTTCTAGTAAACTTTGCCTTTACAATTTTTTAAGTCATTCAATATTATAAATTTAATAATATAAAAATTATAATTGACAATTATGCTAAAAATATAAAATTTAAATTAATCATTTTAATTATTTTCTTTCAACTCTGAAATTTCAATTTAATTCTTTTTTATAATTTATCTTTTTATTGATATTCTTTATTTAATGAGACATTGTCTGTGTTTTCCTTTATTTCTCTAAGCATAGTTTTTCCTTTAGTTCCTTGAATATTATTATAAAAGTTGCTTTGAAACTTTGTGAAATCTGACATCTGGGCCCTCCCACAAGAAGTTACTATTGCCTGCTCTTCTCCTGTATGTGGGTCATATATTCCTGTGCTTTGCATGTCTTATAATTTTTTCCTGAAAACCTAACATTTTTGATGATGTCATAAAACTCTGTGTACCAATCTCCCTACTTCCTTCTCTAAGGCTTGTTTTTTCTTATTGTTTGTTTTTTACATATTGAGCACTTAGACTATTTTAGCAAAATCGGTTTCCCTATCAGAAATGAAGTCTTTAGAATAACAATGCTATTAGCAGTACTCTTTGTCTCTTTTCCTGATCTCTCTGATAAAATATATTTTCATTTGGGTTCACAACCAGCTGTTAGGCTCTAGTAATTTGCCATTTGATACCTTCACTATTTTCAACAATGCCCTTGGGCATAAATTGCTCCATAAGCTCACCCAGTTAAACTCAGGCAACCGTAGTTTTAGACTGGTCTTTGAGGTGTGTTCTGACCTGAAGAGAGCTGTACTTAATTGTTTTCAATTCTCCCTGGTAAACTAGCTGGTCAGTGATTTGGCCTGCTGTTCTTAATTTAGAGATGTGACCAGCCTTCTCTCGCTTATCACCGAAACTTCTAGTATTGCCAAGAGTACCCTCACAACACAAGAATACACTTTGGTCTAAATGTCCCCATGATCTTTTTCAATAAAGTCAGTCCTATAAGGAGAGTTTCAAATTCTCTTTTCATACCATTACCTCACCCGTTAGGGAAAATTTCTTGCTCCCATTCCAGGGAATAAGAAAGTCTGACAGCTCCTGACCTTCTTGGCTTACCACTCCTAGTATAGACTCTCTGCTCCACCCGTGAGCTGGAACAAGGCAGTTCATGCCCCAGGAGTCTCCATTTACCACAACCGGAGTAGATTATCTGGGTGGGTTTCCAAGGCTGAATGAAGAGACCCCTTTAACTTCTCAGTCGTACTCACCAGTAAACTAGTCAACTGTTAACTCAGAGTTTAAAATATTAAAAGCATGCCCTCCTGGTTCAAAACAAAAACAAAACATTGCCCTTGATCAGGCACTGAAGGGAGAACAACCCTATTCTCTTGGCCACACCCGCCAGAAGTAAAGATTTTGGCAAACTGACAAGAGTCTTGGGGTGCTGGTCATGATTAAGTATCATAGACTCTCACCATTCATATTCATTTTCAGGAAATCTTCTTGAGTAAATGTTTATTCACTTGCTGTATGACCACAAGAAAGCCTCCAGACTATAAATGATTAGGCTTTATTTTATAGTTTTTATTAGTTGGGTTTGTTTTGCTAAGAAACTGGTCCCCAGAACTCTTCACATTGCCACCCCAGAAGTCATACCTGACAGCTGCCTTCTTTTCTTATAAAATAAATGTAAATGTGCTGCAGATGCATCTTAAAGTTGACACCCTGTCTTTCTTGACAGAATGACTTATCAGGTATCTACTGTTATCTGCTTAAAACTGACAAGTGGATAAGTACAGATCTAAGCTTATTTTCTACTCTGTAGAAAGAATCTGTGTCACCCAAGGCTCATGATATTTGTTGAACCAAATTCTGGCACAGCTAGAGATTTTTGAGGGAAATTCTGTTGTATATTTGATAATTGATTTTATACATTCACTTGACTAGGTCACAAGGTACCCGGACATTAGGTGAAATATTATTCTGGGTGTGTCTTCGAGAGGTTTCTGGATAAGATTAACATTTGACTTGATAGACTAAGTAAAGCAGACTGCCCCCCAGAATGTGGATGGGCCTCATCTAATCAACTGAAGACCTGAGAAGATCCAAAAGGCTGAGCAAGAGGAATCTTCTCTTTCCTAATTTCTTCAGCTGAGACCCTGGTCTTTTCCAACCTTCAACCTCAGACTGAAACATCAGCTCTGTTTGTGTTTCAAGCTCACTGACTTCAGGGACTAGAAGGACACAATGCTTCTCCTGGTTTTCCAGTTAGCCAGTAGAAGATTTGGGGGCTTCTTGGTGTATAAACCTGCATGAGCCAATCCCTTACAACAAATCTCTGTACAGAGATAGATATTTGTATGTGTGTGTGTATCTTCATTCTATTAATCCCTTTCTCTACAGAACCCTAACTAATACACATACATTACTTTTTGTTGAGTTTCACTGTTGCAGGTAATTCTCAGTTCTGGATCTCTCCAAATGATTAACAGATTTAGCCTTAGGACAAATTCCAGGGGAATAGCTCACTGTTTCTTCTACTTTTTTCACTTTTGAATATTGATTAAGAAAGTAAATTGAAAAAGCAAAGTTTTTTTCTCATCCTTTCCTGCTGCATTTGACTTACAGTTTCCTTGAGACCAAAATATTCTGAGGATGCATACAAACCAAACACCACAAAGCCAAAGTGATTTAGCAACAACTGACCTTAAAAAAAAATCAGGTGAATTGAGGACAAGAGCAATCACACTGAGGATATTGATAAAACCACACAGTACTTTCTATCATTTTTTGTACAGTTCAACAGAGAGCACCCTTACGACCACATAAAACATACTTGAACTATTTATAAAGAAATTCCAAAATAGTTTAGACCACCATAAAATTTAGATTAAAAAGTGATAGAATCAGTGAAGTTTAATAATAAACATTGTGAAAAGGTCTCTATAGAAAGACCACACCCATAGCCCATCCCAGCTATGGGAACAATAGTCTGGTCTTGATTGCACCATCAGTAAAATAATCTGGCAAAGATGATGGCCCTGAAATACTCACAAAAACAGAAAACACACATTATGATTTAACTGCCCAACTCAACATACATGATGTCACATTCTCTTCATTTAACATTTGAAGAGAAAAAGGACATTAGGACTTTTGTTGACTGATCTGATGACTGCAAATCATTACAAATAATTCCCTATCACATAATCAACTCTTCTGGTTTCTCCAGCACTAGTCAACATGAACCTCCTTTAAAACCAATCAAAGAGAAAATGAAAAAGAGTCTATACAACAGAACCCCATGACACCCCATCCTTCCCCCCACATGACTAATATGAAAGACAGTCTTTTTACTATCAACAAGAGAAAGCTGGTCCAATCAAAACCCTCATTGCTAGGTGTCATTTTTAGCCTCCCACCATACACTAAGTGAATCCACACCTCCTTCAAGAAGAATATCTACAACCCTGACTCATAATTATGAGTTATATCCTCCACAATAGCTATTCCTGGAAGAAGGGGAGAGAGAAAGTAGACATTCCTCATTCGTTCTTTCAGACTCTTCTATGCCCTCATTCTACAGCAGACGCTAACCAGATCATTGCAATAGTAAATCAGATATAGAGCTGATTCTTAAGGAATTCCCAGTCTGAGTATGTACTAAATAACTACATCTCCATGTTGTGAAGACAAAAATATCTGGCTGAGGGAAGCAAAAAACACAACTTCACAGAGAAGAATTACTGAATGAAGATCAAATCCTGCTCTTCCCTGTTCCTTTAGTATCTAGCTTCCAGCTTCTCACTTCTAAATCAAGGCCAGAAGGCCAGCAACTCCTCTCACTCACTTCTACCTGGGGTACAGAGATGGTTTCTAATATTTTTGTCCATGGCAGCTAAATTACAGCATTCAAGATCTTGCCAACACTATAATCTCAAATCTGTTATGCTGAAAGGCATTCAAAATTCTCTTGACTACCATTTAACATTTTACCAGATTAACTAATTGTCTATTCTCTCTATAAGACAGAAACATGTACAATGCATACTGAGCATTGTAAGTCAATGCGTGAGCTACAACCTAATATCACCACTCACATCTGCTCCCCCTAATAAGCAAGTGGTATGTTTATCAAGTCAACAGTCTTTGTTCCCAAATCTGTTCATGCCGTATTGTACCTGTAGTCTAAATGGGGACTGTGGTCCAGCAGAATAGTGCCTCCCAAAAATCTCTACATCCTAATCTTCAAAATGTGTGACTATGTTAGCTTGTATAACAACAGAGACCTTGCAACCGTGGTTAAGGACTTTGAGGTAGGGCAATTAGACTGAATTATCCAGATAAGGGCCAATCTACTCATGTAAACTCTAGAAGAGAGGAATCTTTCATAGCTATAGTCAGACAGACAGAAATATGATAATGGAAAAGCAGAGTTGCTAGCTTTAAAAATAGAGGGGTGAGGACCATCCCTGAAAGCTGAAAAGGTAAGGAACTGAACACATCCCTCCAGGCTCTAGCCTCCTGGAAAGAATACAGCTCTACTGTTACCTGAATGTTAGCCCAGCGAAAGCCCAGCCAGACTTCTGACCTATAGAATTGTAAGAAAATACATTGGTCTGATATAAATTACTAAATTTGTGGTGAATTTATGGCAACAAAAGATCTCTAATACAGCGAAACTGTATCTCATTCTCCCACCCCATGTACCTGCCATGTTTCTGCATATGAAGGAAAGTCTATGTAAAGGTGGCTTCCACACTGCTTCCAGGACCATGGCAAGGGCGCCTGATGCTGCAAGGTTATAATGTATGTGTTCAGGAAAGTGGCACCGTCAGCCTCCAGGTGGAAGTTTTTTTATAATAGATTTGCCAGATTTATCATACTGAATGCCTATGAATGTGCAAAGTATTGGGGTCCTGGGTTAGGGGACAGGTATGTGAGATAGCGAAAAATCGCAATCTCTGAATTGAGTTTGGAATCTTCCTTGAATAAAATCACTTGACTTTGTTGGTAAAATGGGAATAAAAATAACTATAGTTTGCAGAGCTGTACAGATGATCAATAGTTCATGTAAATCTCAGGTAAATACACATTCACTATATTCATCACTACTACTGCTACTCACTATTTGTAAGACGTGTAGCTTCTCAACTTCTTGTTTCTTGGCTTCTAATACTACATTGGACCTCACTTGGGGGGTGGGGGGAAGCACCTGCCAGGCTCAGACCTTCAAATTTGTCATTCACTTATTTCGCCTCACTTGATCTCAACAAAAGCCTGAGAAGTAAACCTAGTAAGTTTATTGTTCTATAGAGGTGGAAACTGAGGCATAGAAAAATGAGATGATTTGTAGGCTGCTGCTAAGCAGCAAAGTCAAGTCTGTAACTTGTTCCACTGCCTCCCCACCTAATATCTGTGATCCTGAGCCAGGGTTCCATATCTAACATGCATCTATTTGCAGAGCTTCCCAGTAAGCCCTTTGGTGCCATTTTTGTTATTATTGCTTCTTTTGAGGCAATGCTGTGATATTCCTTCCACACTCTTCATGTGGGTAGCCTCAACCCTCCCTGTACACTTACTAAGCTATCCACTCAGCCTTCCACTGCACAAATCATCCACCAATGTTGTGTAGGAAAATCTCTGTGTCTACGCTGGTAGGCAGGGTACAGACTAGAGCTGTGTACTTGCTGTGGGTCAACAATAGTGATCAGAGATGATAAGTTTTCAAGTTCATAGAGAGAGCCCCATAAAGAAGTATGACTGTGACCCCAGTCACTCCCCAGATCTGTAGAACGATAGGGATAGACAGATTTTCTGTTGCCTCAGTTCCTCCAACTATGATGCAAAGATACATAGCACAGTTAGAAGTCCACCTTCTTCCTTACCACTCTGAAGGCAGTCACCATGTTTTATGCATAATGATTTAGAGTTCTGTCAATATATACAAATATACATTTTCTTAAAAGTCTCCAAATGCAAATCTCTTATGTAGTCCATGGGGCCAAATCTGAACTATTTCACTTCTCAAGGTTTATGGAACTCACAAGATCAGCGGCTAGTACTGTGTAAAATACTAGATCTTGGAACAGAAAGACTTCTCTCTTGCTCTTGCTCCTTGTTCCTTGTTTCTCTCTTGCTCAGTTCCTTGCTCCTCCTGACCAAATTGGGAGAAAAGGGGAAAAGATAGGGAGGACAAATAGGGGTAACATCTAGAGATCATTGATTATGGTTGGTACTGTGCTGGGGGTATTTCCATATAGTCCAAGGAAGTAGGTAAACACTATCATTCCCTTTCACAGATATTCAGATAAGTAATTTACCCAAGGTTCATACAACAAATAAATAACAAGGTTGGAGTTCCCTTATCCTTGTGGATTCATGCCAAGACCTATGTCCTTCAACTACTCCATGCTGCCCGATAATATGCCTCAAATGTATACCAAAGTGTGCTGATTTCATCATAATTTATTAGTCATCAACTATATCAGCCTATAGTAGTGGTTTTTATTAGGGAACAATTTTTCCCATCAGGAGATATATGTATGACAACATCTGGAGGCATTTTTGGTTGTTTTGCTTTTGATTAAGCACTTACTCTGTGCCAGATATCAATGCTTTTATCTAATCCTCACAACAAGCCTATAGCTATTTTCATCCCCATTTTATAGAGAAGAAAACTCAAAAGATTATATATGATTTGATAATTATTACCTAATCAGTAGAAAGTATAATTAGGATTCAGATTTCAGTTCAGACAAGAGCTGATTCCAGAATCCAGGTTTCCTAGTACTTTTTTTCTTTCAGACTGTTTACACTGGGACCCCCAGACTCCTCTCTGTTTCAAGAGTACCTCCCGAGACAGATATCATGGATCAATCCTATTTTTTCCCTTAATTCCTTCATGAAGCCACCCATGCCCATACCCCATTTGCCTCCCTCCTTTATCATCATTACCTTTCCCCTAATCCCTTTGGTAACCACTATATTCTTTTTGCTGAACTCAAGTGTATCCCATGTACTTTCTGCATATAAATTTTTTCAGATATTTATATCCCATAGATATGTGAAATATCCAGTATCTGTCTTTTAGCTTTTGACTGATTTGACTCCATATAATCACCTTAAGATCCATTCATTTTGTCTCAAATGCCATTGGATTACTTTTCTACACATACATGGTTCTAGCATTTTCAGAAACAGTGTCTCCCTTCAAGCATTTGATGGATGGTCCACTACCAAGCCCAGGCATGAGATGCTTTTTAGCCTCCTCCTTAGAGAATGTTTTCTTGGTTTTCATTGCATTTGGAGTTTTCCTAGCAAAGGTCAGGTACCCTCTTGTCAAAAGATCTCAGAGCCTCCATCCTCAGCAATAACCCTCCTACACAACTCACTCCCCACTCAACTCTTCAAACTATTTCCAGACACTTGGCTTCTCATTCTGTCTCTTAGTATTATTATTTCACTGTTAGACTTTCAACCACTTCTCTAGTTCTGAGACTCCATTTCCCCTCTGCCATTATTTGGCACAAAACTCCAAGTTAATGTTTTCTTCTACTGACAGTAAATACTATAGATTTTAGCCTACAAAGAAGCATATTCCTATGAGCCCACATGCAAGAGAATTGAGCCACAAAGGGCAGTCTCTCTGAAGATTCTCCATAATGCCATGAACCAAGGAAAGGAGAAAATCTCAAGCCTGAAATCAGGACAGGGACAAGCACAAGAGATTAAGGCAACAGTTCACAGTGACATGGCAGTGGGAGAACCGTAAAGTTACACACATAAAGTATGTAACCAATCTAAATAAATAAATAAATACATTCATTGACATAAAAATTCTGAATCTTGGTTCCTATCAAGTAAGTGTCCAGTTACATGTGCTGTTTATAGGAGACCTAATAAGAACCAACTTTTGATCTTGAGGAAAGGGAGAGTTTCATGAATACTGCTTCATCTTAGACAACTCCTTGAGTCCTACACTAGTGATTATTAACTATGAGTCTCTCAAATGTGAGACATTGACTTTCCCTATCACAAATGGTCTGTGACAGAAGAATTTTTAATTCTGTAGATTTACAACCATTAAAAAAAAATAGCCCCTACACAAATTAGGACTACCTGTGCTACTCATGGATATTATTTATAAGAAATAGCATGTCATGAAGATCTTCTGATGCAGAAAATAAATAACAATGAAGGAAACATAAAACATTTATTTAGATGATGTAGCTTTATTTTCTCATTCTCTTATAGGCTTATATTTCAAGTCAATGTACTCTTGACTAAAAAAAATCACTGTGATATTAGGTGCATAAAATTGATTAGAATTTGATTTGCTCATTTTCTACTTACTGATATTTTGATAAACCATGATCAGTTAAAACACCCCAAGCAAATTTGGAGAAATAAAATGATCTGTCAAGAGCTCAATTGATTCAAGCCATCATAGTTATTGCTGTACTAGGCTGCTATTAAATGGTCTCTTATTTTTACAAATCAAAAACTTTGAAGAGAAAATGTTCACCTTTTGAAAAGAAACAGCAGGCACCTGCCTCCTACTTGTAACCCCTTGCCTCTCCTCTTAACACCATACATAATATGCTGGAATTGCCCACTGAGGAAGTTCCAGCACCTTTTCTAAAAGTATGGGTCATCTAAAAACTGATTCAGGTCATAGCAGAAGATGTCATCTGCTGGTCATGCTAAAAATAGTGGCAGAGAAAAGACAGCTAATGGTGTTGAAATTTGAGTTTCAGGTTCAGCTCAACTTTTAACTAGCTAAATGACCTTGAGTATGTCTGTTAAGTCTTTTCAAATCTGTCTTATTATCTGTCATATGGGAATAATAATGTGTGCTCTAGAAACCTTCCAGAGTTATTACGCACCTCAACTGAGAGAAGTGCATGAAAGTGCTTTGAAAAGTTTAGATCTCTGAGCAAATAACAAATTACCATTAACACAGAGTGAAATATCATAGTAAAGGGCAAAAGGGTAAATTCAGTGCCAAAGAAGTTCATAACCTAAATCATTCTTGCCCCAATCCTAAGTATATAATTTGGGTTTTTTCTCCCTATCCCACATCACTAAGTGTATAATTTGAAATTGTTTCTAGATGCTTCACTGATAAAAAAAATAAAATCCCAAATAATTCTTATAAAAATTTCATCTCATTGTTATATTTTTTTCAGTTTTACCAATCAAATCATTAGTTGAGTAATTCAGTCCTAAGGCAGTAAGTCCATTGTTTCCATTGGTTGGGTTGAAAGTAGGGACAGGAGGTAGAACAAAGGGTAAACTTTTCTTTTGTATTTCCCTTAGCAATCTTGAGTAGGCTCTATCCTAACCTTTTTAACTTCTTATTGTTAACAATGTTTTGTTAACAATCAAAACATTCCCTCACTGCCTTGAGACAGATGACCCCAGCTAGTAGGCTGATCTCATAGTAATCAATATCCTTAGCAGCTTGGTATCTGTTGAGTAGTCCTTCACATTTATCCAACTTGCCAGCAAGGGCAGCCAGAGAGGAGCAGCCTTTTCATCACACTTAGGACCATAGTCCTACTTCAAGTCTCTTTTGCCCATCATTCCTCACCCTGGCTCCCAGCACACACAAGTCTTATTTTCCATTTATCTCTGCCCAGAAGTAGAGCAAATATAAGTTGTTCTATTCAAAAATAATTGCTAGTGAGCAGTTCAAACCCAAAAAACACTTCATCTTTCCAGTAGAATTTTTCTTCCCCCAGCCATCCCCACTGGACAAGATTCAAATTGTACTTGTGATTTTCGGGGGGGGAGGGGGTGGGAGGAAGAGGGCTATTTCCTACTTTATTCTACTTTATTGAGATACACAGTATCACATGTCAATTTTAAGTTTAAGATATACCATGGGTTGATTTGATACACTTATATATAGCAAAATGATTACCATCAGCTCTAGTACTGCCATCATATTAAATAATAGCCATTTCTTGTGTGTGTGTGTGTGTGTGTGTGTGTGTGTGTGTGTGTGTGTGTGTATGGTCCTAACACTTAGGACTACTCGCTTAACAACCTTTCAATATATGGTACATAACTACAGCTGTACATCAGACCCCCAGATAGATAATCATCTTAGGGTCTTGTACACTGCCATTTTGGTAAAATCACTCCTGTACTGTACTTTTGAAAACTGTCACACTGTCACATTGGCTTCATTGTTTCAACTTATTCCATCTTTTTTATCTTTTCAGTGCCTGGGCCTAAGTATTGCATCTATAAGAACTCTACCTAGAAGCTCCACTATATTCATAGACTCTTTCTGATTAAATAAAAAGTTCAAAATGACTTTGGTGTAGTCAGTAATTAACCCTGAGATCACCAACTCCCTTTGTCTATTTTCTCAAAATCAAAGTGACAAGAGGTTCTCTTGGCAGTTAGCCAGCCCTTGCAGTATCATTGCTCTGTCTTCAGCAAGCATGCAATATGAGGTTTGAGATAAGAGTTCCAGTTACCTAAAATACCTTTCTGTGGCTGGATATTCTGATAGCATTTGGAGGAAGTTACTACTTTGTCTCCCTGGGCACACAAGTTTCATTATCAGATTCTTGGGCAAATAAAGGCTATCAAAAATTAGTCCCTCAGCAATACATAGGCAAATACATGTAAACACATGTAGTCACTTTATTCTTTTTCTTTCAATTTTGTTGAGAAATAATTGACATAGAACACTGTATAAGTTCAAGGATACCAAATGATGGTTTGACTTTAAAGTGATACAAAATAATTACCTCATAAGCTTAATTAAAATCTATCACCTCATAGTGTTATACAAAAGAAAAATGTTATTTTTCTACTTAAAACTGTTAGCAGAAGGAAAGCATAGAGCAAGAGAGAGGGAGAGGAAGGGAGTAAAAACTGGGGAGAGATGGGCACAAGAGATTAAGATGATGGTTCCCAGGTAATAAGGTAGTAGGAGAACCTCAGGGTAAACAATGATGTGTGTGAAATCAATTTTTTAAAATAAAATTTTAAAAAAATGTTATTTTTCTGATGATGAGAAAGTTTAGGATCTACTCTCTTCGCAACTTTAAAATGCAGTATGCAACACCAAATACATAGCCAACATGTTGCACATTATACCCCCAGTACTTATTTATTTTTTAACTTGAGGTTTGTACCCTTTGAATACCTTCCTCTAATTCCCTATCTCCCACTCTGGCAACTACAAATCTGACCCTTTTTTATGATTTTGTTTTTGTGGGGTTTTTATCACATTATACAGTATTTGTCTTTCTCTTATTCCACTTAGCATAATACCCTCAAGGTTTATCCATGTTGCCACAAATGGTAGGACTTCCTTCTCATGAATGGAGAATATTCCATTCTGTATTCAATCCCATTCCTTTATTCACTCCTCTGTCAATAAACACTTAGGTTCATACCACTTGATAGCTTCTTCTCCAAAAACAGTCTACTTTTTTAAATAACTTTTCCATGGCAATTTCTGAGAATCACCTGAATCACTGGGAATCACATGAACCCAAAGTTGGCTTGAGAAAACCCATTACCTTTGTCCTCAAGTCAATTCTTCCAATCAATCCAGATAATATTAGGCTGTGTCAGCTTTTTGAGTCCTAGTATAGTGCATAAGAGCCTTTGGAACGATCTAAACAGCTTGTTCACATCCTTTGTGATCAGTTTAGGGAAACTGATCAAAATATTTAACAAAGAAGCAGAATGGTTGATGAAAAATTCTGCACTTTAGCACAAAGCAAGTTCTGAAATCCCAGAATATTTTTCTGTAGTCATGGTGGTTCATGTATCAGAAAGACAGAGAAAAAGCACTACAAAATTATCCCCTTACTCGAGGACTAACTTTTGCTCTGTCTCTCCATTTTGCCTCAGTTTCTGTGCCTATTTCTGTGTTTAGTGAGTTTTGCTTCCCCTTTTGGTCTCGTAGGAGTGGCCTTGAGCAAGTGCTATCCCATGGAGTCCAGGAGCACAGTCCCTTGTTGCCACCAGGTTAGCTGTGCCCAGCTAGGTGCTCGAGGTGCACCACTGTGTAGGTTCCTAACTCACAGTTATGCCTGGATGACGTGCAGTGTGGGGCTTTCAGCCTGTCCCCACACAGCACAGTGTTTCAACATAATCAAGGCATGTAATTGTGGTGTATGCAGTGACACTATCATGGTTGCCAACAACCATGCCCTGGGTGATGGAGTTTCTGGCTTGTCTAGATTGCATGGGTGTAGCTTTTGGGTTGTGTCTGACTCTGGCAATTGTGGGCATTACAGGCACTAGATAGATAGTGGTGCATAGCAGTTCCCAGTGCCAGGCAGTAACACTTGGAAGTTCCTGGTGCTGAGTAGTGAAACCAACTGATGCTAGGCACTGAACACCACCCATGGGTATCCAGTTTTCAGTATACTAGGGGAAGTTTTCTAAGTATCATTATGGGTGCTAGAATAGCAATGTTGCATTAAGTTGAAAATTAATGCACCTGCCACTGCTTTCTAGCTGAGGATCACCCCACAAGTCATCTACTTCTCAGGAAGACACTACAAGAGTGTATATGGATTTCCCTCACTTATAATTCAGGCACTTTTCAGACCGTGTTCTGTCTTGGGTTCCTGAGCAAGTGAGTATGTGTTGGTCCATTAAGAATAGGTTCTCAGTTACCTGTAGTTCTTAGATTTCCCTGGGTTTTGTTTTTTGTTTGTTTGTTTGTTTGTTTGTTTTTTTGTTATTCACTAGTTCTCAGTGTTGGGGCTCCTGTGGCTCAACTTTGTTTTGCAGAATCAAAACATCATGTGCCTAGTGTATACACCACTCTTCCTCAGCAGGGAAACGTTTCACACCTTCAAAATTCTACTTGAGCATGAATCTCCACAACTGTGGTATATGAGAGCTTGTCTGTCTTTCCTACCCATCTCCATGCTGCCTTGTATCCCTCATTGTGGAATCTCAGCTCTCCTTTTTCATTTCACATGTAGTTGCAGATGTGCTGTATCCACGGATCCAAGTCCTATACAACTATATTAAACTGATCTCTTTGCTACGAGAGATTTCATTTCTTTTAAACAATCCTTTCTCGCTAGGTTGCACTGGATTCAATACCCCTCAACCAGAATCTAATCCCATTGTCCTTACTGACTGCAGCCTCATCATATAACACCATGGCTCTCATCTGCCTTTTTGTTTTGTTTTGTTTTGTTTTTTTCATCTGCCTTTTTGAACGTCGCACCTGGTACACAGCAACTTTACTTGGCACCACCCTGTCTATTAACCTGTTCCAGCATCTCTCTGCTGCCCTCTCCTGGCAGTAGGAGTACATGCTCCATCACTTCAGCCTCACTAGCACTGCCCAAGAGTCATGCAAGGCAATTAAATTTTCTGGAGTTGACATAACTATCTCAGTATCAAAAGGATTATCAATGATATACTTTATATTCTATGTCCCATAAAACATGGCACTTTTTTTACACTTACAGCACACTTTAATTTGAACAAGCATCACGTGCTGGGTAGTCACATATGACCGGTAGCTACTGTATTCTACCGTTTAGGCTTGGGCATCAAATGTACTCTTCACATTTGATTAAATTAGTAAAGTTGCTCCTGTATGGCGATCAAATGGCATTACCAAGGTTTTAGGATTAGCCAGTGTTTTCCATCAAATCAAACTGAATTATAATGGAAGCTTATCACATAATAGCCAGCTGGATACAGTAAGAACTACTTCTAAAGCATAGTTGGAAGGTCTCAAGTTCAAAGTCCAACAAAAAAATAGATAATAGAACCTTCACTAGCTATTTTCTTGTAACAGTGAAAAATCAAACACTTGTCTAAGTCCTCTTGCCAAGGTAATAGCTAATAAATTGTGCTGTAATAAAATAATGGAATTTTATAATTCATTTAAATAAAAAACTAGATCTGTGTGCAACACAGATATAACTAAAATATATACATTGTTTCATGACAGAATATTATACAGTAGAATTCCTACAATATGTGGCCAGTTTTTAGATGTTCAAATACATGTAAAATAAAATATCATTTATGCAGATATACTGAAGTAAAATTATAAATACATGCGTAGAAATCACACATTCCCCCAAACAGTGGTTTCTGGGGCTGAGAGGAGGGCAATGGGGTGACAGCATGAAAAGGTAGACTTCAATAGTAGTTGGAAATGCCTTACTGAGGAGCAGAGGGAACATCTGAGAAAAAAACTTGGGCAGTTAACAAGTAACTACATGCAGGAAGTCACCTGCCTGGAACAACACCTTTAGTTCAGCCTCTCTTAGTAGTTTTGAGAGTGAAAATCCATCAAGCAGCAATTCTTAATTTGGAGTTTCCAGACAAGCTTCAATCCAAAAATCAGTTGTCCAAGATAGTCCAGCTTCCCACAAGGCATAGCCACATCTCCAATACTGACTTGGAGAAGGGTAGAAAAGCACAGAGGGGCAGCTGCTAAATACGAAACTGACACCTGGACACGTCTGGGAAGAAACGTGTTTCTGAACAATCGCATGATTTAAGTTAAATGGAGCATGACGAGAATTGCCTCCACAGTTTGCTCAGTCTATAGGATTTCTATGCAGAGCATAAGAAAATTCAAAGTAATTAATGCCAAGTAATTGTCATGTGGGCACTGGAAACTTGATATAATGCTTGGAGGATTTATTCCTGGACACACTGATTATCAACATCTTCTAACCCATCTGTGCTTCTTCAGCAAGGTTTAATGCTAAATTCATATGACTACTTTCACTGGCTCCATTATAATTATGCAAAACCTCATGTTTTGTCCCGCCTGATCCCAGTTCAATTTAAACACTGATTAAGTGGAAAATAAATTAATGTGGTATAAGTGTTAATGGAATCATTATAAACTGGAAGTTACTTATGGAAACAAGTCATTCACTAATGAATTAATTCCGCTTATGGGGGGGGGGTACTTCATCTTTTCAAATGGAGTTTGCACACATTGATGGATTCCAGTAAGTGGATATGTTACAAGAATCACCATATTAATTTCAAGTAACTCATCTACCATAGTACTAGGCAGGCTCCAAGTAGGAAAGAGTCCAGAGGAAGAGAAAACACATGATCTGCCTTGTGCACTCGATAACACTTTTCTTACCACGGTAATGTGACTTTTTATCACAGAGAATGGCATGAATTCCACGATGGATAAAACATACATGTTTAAAGTAACAGAAATTCTCCATGATCACCTGACAAAATTTTCTGCAGAGACGACACAGTCTTCCACAAATCAGCAAAATGCAACAGGTCCTGGGTTCCCGAACTGTGGATGAAACTTGAGAGGGATTATAAAGGTACTTTATGTCTATATAGCCATGTGAGTTTAAAAAGAGGGTAGCTAGCTTAGCAAATTATTTAGACCCTTATAAACCACATTTCAACCAAAACAAAAGAAAATTAACCACTCTATTTTAACGGAAAATAAAAGACATTAATGGTCTCAATTGGACCTGCCAGAGTAGAGTTCCTAGAAGTTGAGGCCTTACTATGCATCCTTGTCTTCCTGGCACCTGTACTGAGGATCAAAGATTCTCTGGAAGCTCCAACCAGCTTGGCCTGTGGGAGACGCACGTTCCCTTATTGGCAGGTGCCCACAGCTGCCAACCGGCCTCTGGCTGGCAGCTGCACCCATTTCCGCAACCCACCGAGCACCCTCTGCAGTCAAGCTGGCTGGTAAGAGGGCCTCGGGGGCTATGATGATCTCGCTGTTTCACTCTCACTCCACTTAGTCCTCAGGAGGAACAAGAAAAACACAAACATTGCAAACAGTGACACAAAACACGTGAGGGACCAGATAAGGGTCCTGCCAATACAACTGGGCCGGATGCAGGAGAAGGATCATCGAGAAACATAGAACATAATGGACTGGAGAGACAACCATGGTGAAGACCTGTGACAGAAATGCACCTACAACCTCATCAGGAATGAATAAACCAAGACCCCATTTCAGGATATGTCACTCAAGAAAACAAGGAGCCCCTCCCCATACCATGGGAGAGGAGGTTCACAGAGTTGGGGAATTGGCTCCACAACAAATCTGCAAATGGAGAGAGTGGAGATGATCCACATAGCCCATTGGTGGATGCCTATCCTCTCTGAGAAACTTCATTGCAACAAACAACTGGGAGCAAGGCCCCTCCAAGCCAGAAGGCAGAGCTATGGGGTGAAGAGGCAACGGATATCCAGGGTGACTAGACTGGAACGGGCATGAGAAGACATTGTTAAACCTCAAACGAGCACGGAAAGGCTGCCCAATGCAAAGCTAAGACTACAATCCTTGACACACAGAATGCTGTATAGCAGGAACACAGTCCCTCACCTGTCAAATAGACAACCACAGAAAAGGAAGAGAGACCTATGGACTGAACATAAATCATCAAACAATGAGAGAGGCGTCTGAGTGAACAGACGGGCCATCAGGGGTTGGGGTGGGGAGAGGGAAGGCATTCCAGCAACCATTTATTTATGTAAGAAAAAAATTTTTAATGAATAAAAATTTTTTTAAAAAATAAAAAAAAAAGATTCTCTGACTTCTTTAGACTAAAACTCATGAGCATCAAGGAGTAGACTATTCGAAACATGAAACTTCCAGGGTAGAATGCAGTTAATTAGTAAGCAGTTAAATATATCTTTGCCTTACATCTTTGGGCACAAAATTATTTCCTTACAGTGTACTTAAGATTCGTGGGTCCAAGGTCTTTATTTCTTTTGGTTTTCTAATGGAATTCTTTAAACTTCTGACACACCCTAGCATCCTCTCAAGATTGACATAATTTTAGGTCTTTGTCTGAGACATTCTTCCCCACCTTATTCCACAAGTGCAGGGATTGACTTCCATTCACTCTGTTTGTCACAATTTCTGCACAGTATCTAAAACAATGCCTGGCATGTGGTCGCAGCCTGATATTTACTGAATAGAAGAATGGCAAGGTGAAAACACAGCAGCTAAAATTTCTTGCAAAAATGCTAGTTTTGTTACTTACCTTATCCAAAAAGAGCACATTTGAAATTGATCTTGGGGTAACAAGTAGGCTATTGATGTATTTTTCCTTCAGAGCACAAGGAAAGCTATTAAGAAGCAGATTACAAGTCCAACTCCTGAACACTTCAGAGATACTAGTTGGGTGAAAAGATTTGGGTGGAGGTAAGGTAATGATGAACTATTTGCTGACCCCCAACTCTGGGATTTCTCTGAAGATAATGCCTACTCACTACCCTCATCATGTATGGCTGGGAAGAAAATGATAAAGACATAAAGTGGGTAAGTTAAGACTAATAAATTTGGAAGATGTTCCCTTGAGAAAAGTTGTTTTGTGATGGAAACATTCCAAAATGAGATTGAATATATCTGCATTAATACTCCATAACTGTCCTCACCTAACTAATGGAACTTGAACTCCAATGTCATTGGAAAAATATACCTCTGAATAAAATAAGGTTACTAGAAAATGTTTTAAGCTATATTCCATCTTTAGGTTATGTCCATCCACAAGAGGTTCAGTACTTTTCTTAGAATAAAAGTTTTTAACAACTTACATTCCATATACCCTCATCACTCTTTAAAGAGTGGTATTTTTTGTGATAAGATATACATTAATAGGGATGTAAATGGAAGGGCACTAATAATGTGAGTTCTTCACTTAGGATTCAAGAAGTCTTAGTCTTTCCATAATTGAGAGCATTAAAGAAAATAAAATATGTAGATCCTGACCAATAGACCATGCCATCCTCATTGCTTAATTCCAAGGTCACATTGTTCCAGACAGAATATTAATCAAAATTCAAGAAAAAAATAGGGTTGCTTTTGAGTTTGTTTTAAAACTCAAGAAACTTTCTATTAGTTGTCATAGTACACTCCTTAGGTTCTTGGACAATGATGTAACTACTGCTATATACAAACATCCTGCTAAAAATATTCCCTAATTTCATAATATAGAGAAGTTAAGAATGTTTAATGGCTAGGAAATAGAAACACCCAAATGTCCCAAAACAGACAAATGTATCAAAATGGTGTGGCATTCAGCAATCAAAAAAGACAAACTTATATCATTTGTGATAACAGGGATGGAGTTAGAAGGAATCATGCTAGCAGAAATAAGCCAGAAAGAAAAAGAGAAATACTGGATGGTCTCACTGATATGTGGGATATAGGGAAAACAAGCAAAAAGATAAGAAAAAGTTAAAACTAACTGACAACAGAAGTGAAGCACATAGCAAGGTGGGGAGAAATCAGGGGAGGGATGAACCCAAGATCAAAGTGATAGCTCACAGGTGACATGGTGGCATCAGAACATCAGGTTATGCAATGATGTAAATATTAGGTGTTTAGTAAAATTCCTCTTGAAAGGCATTACTTGAAAACACATTTCATTAAGTGCCTAAACTAAGAAATTATCAACATCATAGATGGTAGTCAATCTTGGGGACACATTAGAATCAGTTTCAGCTTTTTTGAATTATAGTTGTAAGATATTTAAAGTGAGTAACATGACTTGATATACATTGTGAAAGGATTCCCACCATTAATATTTACCTTTAGGGGAAGAACATTTAAGTTCCACTCTATGGCAGATTTCAATTCAATTATATAACACAGTTAATAACTACAGTCATCCTTTAAGATATTAGACCCTCAGATCCAATTCACTTTATGACTGAAAATCTTGCCCTTCTGTCAAACTCCTTTCTCCCAATCTTCAGTCCCTGGTGGCAACCACCATTTTACTGTTTCTATGACATCAACCTTTTTTTGCTCCCACATATAGGTCATATAATGCAGCAACTGTCTTCGCCGGGTTTATATCACCTAGCATCATACAACATTCATCCATGTTGTCACAAATGGCAGGATTTCCTTTATCCACTCATCTGTCTATGGACACTTTGATTATTTCTGATTCTTGGCTATAGTGAATAAGGCTACAATGAACATGAAAGCACTAATATATCAAAATAATTGTTTTGTTTCCTTTTGATATATATCCAGAATTGGATTTGCAAGGCAATAGAGCAGTTGTCTTTTTAATTTCTCAAGGTTGTTTTCCATAGTGGTTACACCAATTTACATTCCCATGAACAGTCGTCACATCCTTGCCAACATTTGTTACCTATTTTTTTCACCTTTTTCAGTTGAAGAAAGATCGCATTAGAACATAAGTTTCAAATGTTCATTGTTGAGAATAAACATGCATAATCTATTAAGCTTATCACTTAAAGCCCAATTCTATCCTTCACCATACATTGTCACTTTTCCCATTTATCCACCAACCTTCCCTTCCGGTAACTACAATTTAACAAAGTTTTCTTTTTCTTTTATTTTTCTTGTTTTCTCTATGAGTGAAGAAATACAATGCTTGTCTTTTTCTGTCTAGTTTATTTCACTAAACATAATTCCATCTAGGCCTACCCAAGTTACTGCAAATAACAAGAGTATATCTTTTTTTGTTGTAAACTCTAAATAGTATTCATTTGAATACATATATCTTCTTTAACCATTTGTTAATGAGCACTTAGGCTGTTTCCAGTTTTTGGCTATTGTAAATCGTGCTGTAATAAACATGGGGGTACAGTATCTATCCCAACTGGTATGGTAATCATCCTAAAATGAAATTATCTCATTGTAGTTTTGATTTGCAATTCTGTGATGAGTATGACCTTTTCATATAACTGTTGATCATTTTCATGTCTCTTTTGGAAAAATGTCTATTCAAATTCTTCAACCATTTTTAATTGGGTTTTATTTCTGTTTTCTGGTTGGTTTGTTTTCAGTTTTTGGTACTGAGATTTTTGCAGACCTTGGGTATTAATCCTATATCAGAAGTGTGGTTTGCAAATATTTCTTCCCAATACGTAAGTTGCTTTTTCACTTTGTTCATTGTTTCCTTTACTGAGAAGAAACTCTTTAATTCAATTTTGGCTCATTTATTTTTACATTTGTTAAAGCCTTTTGTGTGAAATTCAAAAAAATCATCCTCATAAAACATGGCTTACGCTACTGCTAATTCTACCTTGATAAATGTTAATATTTGCTTTACTTACGTACTTTTATTAGATATATAATTACTTGTTAATGTTATATTTCCTTGATAAATTGAACCCTTTATATAATTTCAAGGTCTCCTACTAGTTTTTGGCTATTGTATCTACTACAATTTAATCTCTCTTGTTTGCATAGCATCTCTCATCCCTTCATTTTCAACCTATTTGTATAAAAATCATGATGCTGATGTTGACTTTCAACTGGTAACTATGGCATACAATAGCCTTGTGGTGATTCATCATGGTAACCATGTTTGGGGGGCTTAAGAGGCTTCTTGATGCTGTAGTCTGTCATAGAGAGTCCCAAGTGGGGAGTTACCATCATCATGGTGGCAACACATTCAGCTTGATCTTGGCACGTTCTGGGCTTCTTGGATCTAAATGTTTCCTTCCCTAGGTTTGATAAGTTTTCAGCTATTATTCCTTTAAATGAGTTTTGTTTCTATTCTCTTGGATTACATACAAATGCAAATGTTGGTGTACTTGATATTGATCCTTAAGTGCCTTAGGCCATCATATTATATGAATTTCACTGTTCTATCATGTAGTTAGTCTACGGCCATACCACCCTGAACGCGCCCAATCTCGTCTATCATGTAGTTCACTGATCTTTTCTCCTAAATTCAATCTACTGTGGAATTCTTATAGTAGGTCCAACAATAATTCTAATATTTAACTCAGAATGCTTACTTAAAATTCACAGTTTAAGTATGGGAATAAAATGTGTGTGCGATACATTGTTGAAACATGACATTATAATACTTTCCCAGTTAGAAAGAAGATTCAAATAGCATATATGGTAAGCACCTTCATGCATACCTTTCACCTTAGATGAACCCTGTCTGTCAGCATCAGAACTTTCAGGCCCTGGAGCTAAGCCAGAACTCTTGTTGGCAGTAATCCTTATAGTCTTGAGAATTTCAGAGTTAGCAAAAGAATAAATAGCTATTAGATTTTAAAGTCTTATATAACATGAACTATAACTAGATGAATATACTTCCCAACAATTCAGTTGTTTCATATTTAACACTAATTATTATTTGTTAAGTGAGGCAAACCATTCCTTATATGTAACAGATCCAAAATAAACTTGAACAATATTAGCTCATGCTGCTATTGCTCATATGGGCAGGTGTCAATTTTTCAAATTAGTGAATATAACTAACATGCATCTCAAAGTTAAATCATTATACTGCAACTACTGGTCTTGCTCTACGAATTAAGGACAGTAAATTTCAAAGGGCTTCATTTCATCATATTTGCTGTTATTAATTATATTTAATGTAGAATAGATGATCACTTGAGAGTCCTGGAAAAGCCCTGTTTTCATTATAGAGTTACAAGGAAAATAAAATTACTCCATAAAACTTTTCCAGAACTTCAAGACTTTTTCCTTTCCTTAAATGAACACACAAGTTTCACAGCAGATGTTCAGGATATCGGCCAGTGATTGAATCAAATAGACTGAGCTTCAACATAAGTCTGTTAGTTAAGTGACAAGAATCAAGTCATGTTCCTCATCAGCAAAATGAGGAATAACTTAAAGGGCTGTGAATATTGCAATATATGCAGTACACCTAACTATAATAATTATTGCCATTGGTTTCTTACAAATCTGAGATTATTTAGTACAGACTGAGCTTGAATCTAAGTTACTTGCATCTAAGTTGTCTGCAAATGTGTCATCAAATGTACTAAGAAGTTGTGACTGGGATGTTTTCTCCTTTAAGATGTTTTTCCTTGCACAACTTTTTCATCTGTATAGTCTTCTTATGTATCTTCTAATAATTTTTGCATTTGTTCTAGAAATGGGAAACTATCTCTCCAAAGTCAAAAAATGACCAAGTCATGGTGTTTAGGCAACACTGGGAACCTGGGAATACTGAAGAACAAGTTAGTGGTGAATGCAATATAATTACTTAAAGTTAACATGGTATGAGTAAGTATTATTTGCTTTTGAATGGTATATCCTTACAACTAGGTAAAATACCTTCCTTTAGCATTTGCTCACTACCAACATTGGCTTCCCTGTTAATAAAAGGTAATATATGACAGTATCCTTAAGCACACCCTAGATGACAGACTGGAAAGGCATACTACTCATTGGTGTTTAAGAGTCCACAGTTTAGTGTCAAACATATCTATACACTTTATGGGAATATACTAAACAAAGCTGAGTTTTGGTTTGTTTGGGGTTTTGTTTTGGTTTTTTTTGTTTGTTTTTTGAGACTAGATCTTGCCATTTTCTGCCTGTGGAACTGCAGGCTCCTGTTGCCTGTGGTACCACAGACTCAAACAATCCCCAGTCTCAGCTCCCCAGGTAGCTGGGATTACAGGCGTGCACCACATTGCCCAGCTATTTTTGGGAACTAGGTCTCGCTATGTTGTCCAGAGTGGGAATCCGCGATCCCTAGTCCTGGCCACTTCAAAGGCTTACAGGCACAAGCCACCATGCCCAGCTAAAGCTAAGTATTTAAAAGCTGTTCTGAAGACAGAGTCCTCAAAATACTTTGAGTCAACTTCCTGTTATTTTTTTGATCTTTAATACTGCTTTAGAGAAGCAGAATTTTTTTTTTGCCAATTATTGTACTTATTTCTTTAGCTTCTGTGGCTCTAGAAGTAGAGTACTATCCCATCAATAAAGCAAGTTCTAGGCAAAACTCTTAAAAACCTGCCAAAACAGATTATACCCAGTCCCTTCTGGAAATTCTTGGTATGTGTATGCTCTAATCAAACCCAGGAACGCAGGTCAATCTACCATGAGACAACAGCAGCAAAATCAAGTATGTGACCATGTGACATAAGCATTGCTCTTCATCTTCCAAACACTGCAGACTGAATTAATGTCAAAGTCACAAATAGGCTGCTTCCTGTCTTTTTTCTTTTTAAGTGGGAAGATTATCTTTACTTTTTTTATTACTCATTTTGTTTACATATTCATGCAAGTATATATATGATATATAGATTACATCATTGCATTCCCCAGGGTTCTCCCTGCTACTTGCTTTCTTACTATTCTTGGGATTGGGACTACCCTGGGCAACATAGCTAGATCTAGCCATTCATAAATAAGTAAATAAATAAACAATAGATAAAGTAAATAAATAAATAAAAATAAACTGAAGTAAGCCAAGTATAAAGCTATACAGCTATTTTCCATTTAGCATATTTATTGAACACCTGTCATGTACTGGTGCTTAGCACACGTCTGGGATAAGAGAGAAACTAGTTCTATACTCCTAGAGCTTATGGACGAAATAAATAGGTTCACCAAAAGTCTTGGTGAGGTCAGGGAAATACCTATTAGTCAAGAGCTGGTCATAAACTTTAGCAAAAGAAAATTTATCAGCAGGACCATAGGAAGTCACAGAATGGTAGGCAGGCTACAAAATCATGTCAGGTAACTGTACCCAAGGGAAGATCACATGGCAGAAACACCGCCTCCAATCCATTCTTGAGAGTTTCCATTAAGATTCATAATTCCTTTTTTAAGTCAACATTTAAGGAAAGCATTCAAGTAGAAGAGCTTAAACCAGAAGCTTATCCAATCAGACAAAAGGTAAATATCAAGAATTTAAGAATATATTTTCAAAAAGGACAAAAATTAATCAAGATACAAATAATTTAAGTTAATATGAAACAGACTAATACGCTCAGTAGAAAGAAATGTTCCCTTTTAAATTCTGCTCTATACAAATCAATTCAGACCATGGAAATTTTTTTCCTATATGCTTTGAGATTAGTTTTAATACTGATGCTTTCCCTTAATTTTTAACTCAGTAGACTGCTGTTAATTTTTACAAGGTAGTCTTCATTCTGTAATAGAACATTATAAATTTGAGTGATGAAAATCTGCCATCTTCATCCAAATCTCCATTTAAACTATAAGCTAAAGAACAGGGAGAATAAACTTCCTTCATATCATGTAATTTATTCCTTAAAATTATAAGCGAGCGACAACAGCCCAAAAATGTACTTCTTCCTCCCAATCTTTACCACAAAGAATATTTGAGCAATGAGATGCTTTTCCTTAATAAGTGAATTTTCCTGTTGACTTAGAGGCTGAAAGATTATTACTTAAAATATAAATATCCCTTTGTCTTTGTGAACTAAGTACAGTGCACTTAATTTTAGCTATAGTTACCCCATACCCTCTAATTCTCCACTTTCTCCCAAGTCAAAAGTCCACTAGAGTGATGAGTGCTCACACATGTCAATCCTATTCAGTATAATTTTGAAATGACTATTTACCAAGTACTAACTTCCACAAAATCCAGAGTTCATGTTATCTCCACTTTTCAGATGAAGAAAGCAAGTCAGAGGTTGAGGGTCATACAAGTAATTTGTAATCATCTGGGCTTGTGAAGACAAGATCTGTGTGGGTCTAGGTAAATCTCTTCTACATAAATGCAGGGCAACTTTGGAGACAAACTTTTAACATAAATCGCTGCATCCCCTATCTTCTAGCTGTGTGATAAAGAGGTAAACTACCAGAAACCTAAAATTTTTCTATAAAATGATATTTTAAGAAATATCAGTATCAACTTTCTCAAACTCCTTTCTACAAGATAAACATCTTTCTAAAAATTCTATTCTCAAGAAATGGGGGTTTGTGGGCACTTTTACAAAGTCTTACAAAGAATGTGATTTACAAACCTTTGGCTGCTCTTGAATAATTTACAAATACAAGAATTCTGAGTAGTGAGTGCTTGGACAATTTTATACTTTGTTGTTATGCTAACTGTCCAGCAGAGGTCTCAACTAGACAGGCCAAACAACAGCAGGCTAAAAGCATTGTACCACCAAAGCTCTCAAAGTTTTAGGGGACAGCTCAAATGGGTGACACAATCAAGTCAGAGAGTTGTGGGGAGTATAACTGGCATTTGTATTCATAGTTAATAATGCGATCTGGGCTCTCAAAATTCTAGGAAATCCTGTTAGTTGAGAACTTCCAGATGCTACACGAGATGCAATGTCATTTCTTCACTTCAAAATGCTATTTTCTCCTAAATTAAATTCTCAAGACAAAAGCATAGCAGAAATCTTACTTCCTAATTATAACTTTAAATGTTTAAAATTTAAACAAAACTTGAACATGAATACGTCAAGAAATTTACATTTCTTTGATTGCATATATATCATTTCCTCTATTACATTGAATAATGTTTTCAAGTTGAGTCTTACTCTACAAATAAGAATGAATAGGCAAAACTATAGTGGAATATAGGTCTTACCACACTTGAGTCAATAAGCAATTCGGTATTAGTACCCAATACCGAAAACAAAAACTTAACCAGTACTTTATATGGTATGAAGACTACAATCCACCTCTCCAGGGATGAGTGCTATCAAAAAGATGCACGAGTCCCACTATGCCCCCCCAAACCCCAGCCCATGGTGGTGGTGGTGGTGTGTGTGAGCCTGCCGGCACACCCCACATCCGTTTCACTTCACATTCTGTGTTTCTGGCCAAAGTGCAGAACAAAAGGACCGTGGCCACCACGGTGAAAGACTGACAGCTCCCCTTACCCAGAAGGAAAGCAGATGCGCTGGACAACCTGGTGAAAACACACCAGAAGGCATCAGCCAAGATGGGAGGGTGGAGGAAACACTTGTAGAGTCATGGGCCAGACCAGCAGGGCAGCTGCGGCATCTTGCCAGTGCAATGAAGCATCTTCTCTTGGTTCCTTCCTTGGTGGGATGGTTAAGCACTGTTAAATTCATTCTAGTGGTGTCACCTGAAGGATTTTTTTTATTTCCTTTCTATACTTGGTAGGTCTGTGCTTCTGGCTACTTACTGTCTTCCTAGAGAGCCTGGTAACTATGACCCTTATTTCCCAACCCTATTTTCAGACTTAGGGTTCAACAGATGAACCATACAGAATTAAAGTTTTAAAAAAAAAAAATCTGTAATCCTAAATTCTGTCCTAAAAATTATGAAAATTAAGTTATTTAATATATTTAAAACCATACATAATATAAAAATATATTGATCTTCCTTGACTTCTAATGGGTTTATATCCTGATAGATCCATTATATGCTGAAATATTATTAGATGGGAGATACGGGTGCTGAACCAAAAACAGGTTGTCCTAAGATGTGCAAAGTGGTATGCTAATTAAGAGAAGATTCAAGGAAGTTTTACCTATGTCTTCCTAAAAACAGGAATCTCTGGCGGTCTGGGAGGTGGGAGACAGCCTTACAATTTTATCACCCCGATCTGGGTTTGCAAAGTCTGTTTTAGATGCATGTATAGAAGAGTCTGGCACAATTCCTTTTCTTTAAATTGCAAGGTTTTTCTTTCTATTTATTCCTCCTAAATTTACTGTCCCATTTCTAGAGACTATCTAACTTCAACAGAATGACCAAAACCTATGTTTGTATTCTTTGGGCCCCCATGTACATATACTTAGTTTTTCTGTTGCTACCACTCATGGAAATTTTAATAATTTTCCAGACTACGGACTCAGGTAAATTACTTTCCTCCCAACACAAGCAACACAGTGAACTGCAGGCATCCCACCTTATGACACAGCTAACTACAACCTGCATATGTTGCCACTGCCCAGAGTATTATACAGCATTATTACTAGCCTGGGGAAAAATGAAGTCAACTTTAAAATACAGTTTCTACTGAATTTTTCTTTTTTTTTGAGACTAGATCTCACTATTTTTGCCTATGGAACTGCAGGCTCTCATTGCCTGGGGTACCAGACTCAAGCAATTCCCAGACTCAGCTTTCCAGGTAGCTGGGATTACAGGCATGCGCCACCACACCCAGCTATTTTTTTGGAACTCGGTCTTGCTACGGGGCCCCAGGTGGGACTCGAACCGCGATCCCTAGCCCGGGCCGCTTCATAGGCTGAAGCTTATAGGCACGAGCCACCGTACCCAGCCTTCTACTGAATATTATATACCTTTGAAATCATTGTAAAGTCAAACAATCGTTAAGAAAATATATCAAAAGTTGGGGGCTATCTGTAGAAATATATAGAGTATATTTTCCTTAAATTTATCTCCTGCCTCATTAGTATATGTGGGGGAAGATTTTCCCCCCAAGAAATTGATGTGTCAGACCTTTGCTTAGTACCTTTAAATAAAACAGATAGGCACATGATTTAGAACATTTTATATACAAATAATGTACAGATGTTCAAATTTGATTTTCCAAAACAATTAGGTATTAGTTAAGAGAAAACAAAAAAAAAAGTTAAAACCAATGGGTTCCTCTCCTTCTAAATAATTGTTCAATTGAAATAATTAAGCTTGTGATACCAGGAATTTCATGTCAGAATGAAGTACTTGTCAAAACAGAAGTTACAGAATAGAATGTCATTCTAAGAAGAGACTATTCTCACCCCAAATATTCACAATTGTTTACCAGAACTTTAAAATTAGGGCAAAATAGTCCAGCATACTTAAGCTTGTCCTCAGATAATAATTAACCAAAGAGATACAAAATCAAAAGATATTAGCTAAGGCTAACTATCATACAGATTTTTAGTTCCTTACTGTATTCTCCCTTCTGTAACATTAATAAAGGCAATATTTCACTGCCAAGAAAACTTTATTTTTGAACATTACTAGTCATGAATTTTTTGTCACTAATCATTACATAGATGCTGCTACAGCTGTTACCCAAAAGCACGACCATTTTATGTCCACAATTTACTTCTGTAATCTCAAAGAGAATTTTCATGATTACTAAGATTTCAGAGATGGTTCAATAGTTGATGTAGTATAGCATCCATAATAACTGATGTTTCCCAGATAGCAATGTAGGTGTATTTTTAATCACCTTACACTTGAGTGATGATACATTAAAAAAATAAAGCAATAATTTAAAAATTCTAAGTTTTCAAATGTACTTAAGGTTTTCAAATGTACTTATAAAATATGTTACAGTGAGGTTTTTTTTAAGAATCATCTTCCATATCAACATCTTCTTGTAATTTCTGCACCATTTTTTCTTCCAGTTGCTTTCCTTTACCTATAAGGAAAAAATAAACAATTCAGTATGATCTTGCAGTGTGCATGTCAACAATTTATGAAGAATCTCTGATGGTTTAAAAATCATTTCTAAGAAACCTTTCTAAAAATCATTTCTAAGAAACTAAAGAATAACAACTAAACTTAAACAGGCCTTATGCTATTCCTCATATAGATAAGCATCCTAAATACATTTACTCATTTTCACCTGTAACAACTCCCATTCTAATGAGAAAACAGGCAAAAAAAAATACGAACCTATTAAAGAGCAAGCAAAGAGCTGAGATATAAAATCTGGCTCTTTGAATCCAGGGTCACTGCTCCTAACACTATAATCTATCTCTAAGAGGGTAACTGGAAACTTAAGGTAACAATGGTTCATTCCTGTTGCTTTCCTGAGTGGCATGACAGACAAAACAACTGCTCCATGAGTTTGTGTATTTTAATAAATTTGGATACAAGAATGACATAGGTAAGACTTTTTCATAAATCTCAACAGGCGATCATAGAATTGACCCTTTAGGTAAGTTTAGGCACAGAATTAATTCAGGAATTATGTTCAACTAAATCTCACCAAAAATCTTCTCTCTTTAAACAACCTCTCTATAGAGTACTCTGTTTGGTGCCAATTGAGTAAAACTGATTTTATAGTACCTCAAAAAACAATGTACATGAACAAATGAGCATATAGAGAAGTTTTAATATAAAACAACAGTCCTCAAACTAAGGACCAGAATTAACTAGAGAACCAAAGGGCCTACACCTCTATTTTTAAACCAAGTTCCCAAAGTAATTCTAAAATAAGCAAAATTTATGTAATGATAAATAGCTATCATTCTTTAATCCTGACAGGTTTAAGAGAATCATCCATGAAATTATCTTAACATGTTAATATCAAACCATCTTAATATAGAACGGTATCTTATCCTGAGTTAGGCTCTTTCCATAGAAAAACAAAAATAAACCTATACACACACCAAAAATATACCCAGATATCGAAATGTTATGTCCAAAAGGGAACTGCTAACTAAATGAATACATCAAAAGACAAAAAGGACTGATACAGGTTACAGTTTATGACTCTGTCTCTTCTGCTGAGCCTGAGGTAACTGGTAAGAAATGGAAACCAGTTAGTTAGAAGTCTCCCTAAGAAGATGCAAGCAGGCATCATTTGTTTTCAGTTTCTCTCCATCTTGCTGGTGAAGTTGGGCACTCACCACTACACCCCCAGCACACTGACCTCACTGCAGCACAGTTAAAGATGGGGATCAGCCATGTTTCCTAAGATCATTAAAACACTGAACAGCCTCACGTCACTCCCCAACACTTGCCAATAGCAAGCCTTAAAACCCTGAGGTGAGCACTCCACACAGGGAATGTCCCTTGATCACCAGGTCTCGGAAAATGAGGGGTACTTGCATTCCTGGGCACCATTAGGCCATAACAAGCAGAAAGAGTTCTTAGCAACCAGCCATCTTCAAGGTAATGTTCTGACTAATAATCAAGGACAAAGGAACATGCCTCAAACAAAAAAGCAAGATAAAACTCAAAACAGACATTGAAAAACTGAAGATAAGCAATCTATCTGATAAGAGTTCATCTAAGAATCGTAAAGATGCTCAATTAACTCCAGAGAAAGAGTGAGCCAAGCAAAATCTCTAACAGAAGGATAGAAGAAAATTCCAAAAACAGGTCAGGTGGAACTGAAAAAATACACTAACAGCTTCAAATTCACACAAGATGAAGTCAAAGAATGCCTAAGTGAGCTAGATGAACTAATGAAACTCACATAAACAGAACACCTAAAGAAAAAATGAACGAAAGAAACAAAACTGCCTTAGGGCAACTATGAGACAACATCAAGTAGAGCAACATCCAAAAACAGGAGTTTCCACTGTGAACACTAAAATTTTCTGAGGAAACTAACCCCTGCTGGAAAGAGAGCAAAGCAATTTGCATTATTCGACACAGCAAATCTGAGGTAAATATGCAGGTAAAGTCAGTCTCTCACTCCCCACTAACAACCAAGCCAGATAAAATTCAACCATATGCTTTGCACCTTTTCAGTGCATTCTTTAGACAGAAAGATATTAAATCCTGTATTGTGTTACTCCTGCATTAGTTCATCTTTAGAAATGTTAAGTCCTTCCTATCAAGATTTTATTCTTGAAGTCAATGACTCAATTTTCCTACCTATATAAACTAAATCTAAGGTTTTTTTTTTTGTTTTTTGTTTTTATTTTTTTAATATTTTATTTTTTTTTTTTACTTTGTTATACATATTTTTTTAAATTAATTAATTTATTTATTTTACCAGGATTCACCCCCCTGGAACAGCTCTGAGCAAAATCTGTCAGACTTTCTTGCTTCAAACTAACTTACTACAATACTGATTAACTCTGTCTAGTTATCATTGAGGCTCTCCAATTAATGCCACTAAAGGAAGAGTTAAGAAGTGGCAGAAAATCTAAAAAAATATGGTTGAAAACATCCCATATGGAGAAGTAAATATACAGTAAACATATAGTAAAAATGCACACAGACATTCACACAAAACAGACTCACATCAAGATATTTTAAAAAAATAAAGGATGGGGGTGAAAATGGAGTCATTCATGTGTCCCCACATACACTAATAACCAAAGTTTCACACTTCCCCACCTAAATTTAGGTTCAGTAGAATCCTACACCTAAAACTAAAATTTCCTAGTTAGCACTAGTGGGGTAACTTGCATAAGAATTCTTTATCCTCTCTTGAGGAAAGTGGTCTTACCTAAAATACTTTCTTTCCCCATTCTCTTTCAGTTATAAAAACCTTTCATTTTGTAGAAACCCATACAAAGTCTTTTCTAGATGTGATACTGCTCAACAGACAATAACTTATAATGCCAATTAGAGCTCTAAACTTATAATGTATAATATATATATATAAGTAAAATCTAGGTTACAGTTATAACAATACATTTTAATTAAAATGTCACGTTACAGGTGAGCAGAAAATCTAAAAAACAAAAACTTGTTCTCTATAAGGCATTAAGCAGATTTCAAACTCTGCAAACCAGAAGGAACTAACATGGTATACTACAAGTAGTGAAGTGAAAAAAGCTAAGCTTAAATTATTTTACCAGGCAAGGTTATCATTTCAAATTGGAGTAATAGAACTTGCCATATGAAAATTATAGCAATGGATCACAGTAAACCAGTCTTACAAGAAACAAACTTCTACAAACTAACAAGAAAACATGGTAGTAGGGGGAAAAAAATCTCACTAATAAATGTAAACATACATTAAAGGTAGTGGATTCGTAGTATATAAAAATAACATTTAGAAAAAATAAAAGCAAAACTAGAATAATCAGTTAAGGATTGCACAGAGTTGGAAAAAAAACATCAAAAATTAAGTGGGGGAGCATGAAAGACTTAGAATGAGTTTGAAATTAATTTGCTATCAATTTAAAAAAGAATACAATATACATAGGATGGTATATGAACCTTAATGGTAACATCAAAACAAACATCTATAATAAAAGATAAACAGAGGCTCCTCTTTTCACTGCAACATTATTTACCAGAGTCAAGATAGGAAAGCCACCTAAATCCCCATCAACAGAAGGATGAATAAAGAAAAGGTGTTATAAACACATATGTAGATATGCAACAGCACACTGTTCAGCCATTAAAGAATTCCTGCCATTTGCAGTAATAAATGGCAAATTAAATTTGGATAGTATGTTGCTAAGTGAAAAGAAAAGACTGCAAACTTTAGTCACATGTGTAACATAAAGAAATAATCAAAGCAAAACAGCAAATAAAACAAAAATATGTTCCTACATAGAGAATATATCAGTGGTTACAAAAGTGGAGAGCAGTTGGAAGTGGGTGAAATGGATAAAGTGGGTCAACCACAGGAGGATACATGGAAACCAGACTTCTATTGGTGGCTCACAATGTAGTATATGCAGATGTCAAATCATAATACTATATACCTAAAATGTTATAAACCAATATCACCTCAATATATAATGTTATAAACCATATCACCTCAATTAAAATTTAGAGAATAGAAATTTTAATAGAAATTAAAGAAAATAAAAATTAAAGAAAATATAGAAAAATAAATAATAGAAATTAAAGAAAACTAAGTTATATAATATGAGAACATTTAAATGAAAAACTATTCACCTTTAGAAATTGACCATGTACACAAAAACATTCCACCTCTCTTAGAGCAGAGAAGGCCAATACAACTCAGTACTTACCTGCAAGAGGTGCTCGGATGAGATGGATATTTTGTTTGACTTCTTTGATATCCTGAACTTTCTGTAGTTCTTTATTTTTCTTCAACCTAGAATAAAACACATGAAAGTCAAAATTTACTTACTAAACCTTCTTTAAGCAATAAATCTATAATAATAATTTTTATTAATTAGCCTAGAGAGGGGAAATGAAAACAAAATCATTTTCTAGTTCCTAATTAGCTTACATAGTATTCCTGCACTATCACCTTATTCATAAATTGTATTCCTAACGCAGTCAAGAATGAAATGGGGACTCTATATATTTGAATGAAAGAATGTGCTAATCATATATCATTATTTATTATACACATATGATGTAAATATAATTGTATATATCTTATATCTTGCTACCTCAAATAGAGAAAATACTGTTACCTAATTTTTTTTACTCATTTAGTAATTGCAAAACCACAAAACACATAGCAACAAAAATGCTAATACACTTTTTTCAAATATTTAGGTCCCTTTACCTTAGTGCCAGAAAACAGCTAACACATGTTGCTTTTCTATCAGATTTTCAATGTGATTAGAAAAATCTCATGCTACTGCTCTAAAAATTTCATCACAGAAGAAGTAGCAAATGAGATTATTTTGTTATCCATGAAGCAAGAAAACATTCAAAGAATTATGAGAACTTGTCAAAATAACAGGAGTCCACTAGCCAATGAGACACTTAGAATCAGCAAAACAAGAACGAACACTGAGAACTGCTCTAAGAATCAGCAAATAAACACAGATATGATATAAATAAATTTTGAACTTGGGGAGAAAGTCCTTACATGAGAACATCAAAAAGTGAAAATGAAATTACAAAGATCACTCACTGTTTAGTAACAATCACAATTTTAACAGATTCAGGCAAGACTCATGGATGCCAAAAACAGTGGAAACCAGTTTGAGGAGTAATGGGATCTGGGTATCTCTCCTGAGAAACTTACTGGTTTAAAAAAGAGGGAGAAAGTCTCCAGTGGTGAGAACTGGCAGTCACCACCAGAACTAAGTGATCAAAGACAGCAGCAGCAGCAGGAAACAGGTATACCAAATCTTTTGTGATATTCTAGCTAAAAGTACCTAATCTAAATCTAAAATGTAAAACAAATCCACATTGAGAGATATTCTATGAAATAACTGATCCACACTCTTCAAAAATGTATTACTTACAAGATGAGACACTGTCTCAAAGGAGCTTGAAGAGATATGAAAATAAAATGTATGATTCAGAATTTGTTGTTATGAAGGACATTATCGAAACAAGTATCTAAATAAGGATTATAGATTATATTATAGTACTGCACTGAGGTTAATTTCCTGACTTAGATAACTATACTGTGGTTATGCAAAAACATGCTATTAATAGGATATGTACACTGAAGCAAAGGAGGGACATCATGTTCTTAATTTACTATCTATAGAGATAAAGCAAAGGTGACAAGTATTAACAGAATATACAATGTTCTTCAAATTACTCTTACAAGTTTTTTAAGCTTGAAGCAAAAATGAAGTTTAAAAAACATGAATGCCTCTAGATTTCTACTAGTTATCTTTATTTCAAATATTATTTTGCTGACAGTTACTCTATTCAGAAAACTACTACAGATGAAATAAAGAAAAAAATATTCATACCTGTTCATTATAAATTTAGCTTGGCGTTTCTGTTTAATCTCTTCAACTCTCTTCATTGCATCAACTACAAAAAATTGATAAAAATTAGCATATTCATGCAGTCAAACAGAATGAACCCAAACAACAAGTGCCTTAACACTTCTTTATTCTGATTTAGAAAGATATTAAATACTCATTGCAAAAACAATACTTATTAAAACAGCTAAAGAAGGTATGTATTATTGGTTGACATCAAGGTTGACCATATTTCACAAGTATCATTTGTTTTTATTTTGCAAACATATTCATTGCTACTCAATTTTCCCTGACTTTTATTTTTGAAGGGTTTTTTATTGATTTTATATATTTTTCTTACATTGTTGTATACCCCAAAGTTCTCCCACTACTCTGTCACCTGTGAACCATCATCTTGATCCCTTATTATTCAGCGAACTTGGACAATAGCAATTAATCCTATTCTTAATTTATTATCTCCATAAATAAAGACAGCATCTTTCTAGTCATCAGGTACTTTTTTTCTTCAAGTGCCTGGAATAATACATAGTGAAAAATGGTAATGAGGGGTAATCAATTTGTCATAATCTCAACCACTAAAATCCAACTGCGCCTTTTCCAGCTCAGGCCTTCGGGGAGGGTCTCTAGCATACCACCCTCCAGGATGTAGACTGCTGGCAAATGTGGGGGTGTGGAGTGAGTACCACTGGGTTCTCAGGTTCCCAGGGGTTAAAAGTCTTGAGCTGGGGGATTCAGCCTCCTCCCTTAGAAGACAAATTGACGCATTTGTGATAACATGGATGAACATAGAAGGAATCATAGAGTGGAAATAAGCCAGAAAGTAAAAGAGAAATACTGGATGATCTTACAACTATATGCAGAATATAAGGAAAAATAAAAGGACAAGAAAAAGTTAAAACTAATAAACTGATAGCAGAACAAAACATAAAGCAAGGGAGGGACATGGAGGATGAAAGCAGAAGAGGGATGAGCACAAGAGATTAAGGTGATGATTCACAGGTGACAGGGTAGTGGGAAAACCTTGGGATATACAAGAATGCAAAAAATAAATACATGTGCAATCAACTGAAAAATAAAAAAACCCACATGGTATCACTTATACATGGAATCTTAAATAACAATAACAAATGAGAACAAGGAGGAAGAGGAGGAGGAGGAGGAAGGAGATGAAATCGAATTCATAAAAGGTAGAAAAGTGACTACCAGGGATTGGGGTAGGGCAACAGTTGACAAAGGATACCAACTTTCTGTTATAAATAAGATATGAAGCTCTTAAAATATGATGACTGCACGTGATAACATTAAATTATATAGCTGAAAATTGCTGAAATCTTCTGAAATTATATTCAATTTGTGTAACTGAAAGTTCTAAGAGATTAGAACTTAAATATTTTCATAAAATAATAAAATGTAAATAGGTGGGAAAAATAAAATTCAATTGCTCTGAAGGACGCTGAGTCCAACTATATTCGAGAATCTTTCAGCATTGTCCAATAAAGACAAACCATATTATGTAATTTTAAATTTTCTATCAGTCACAAAAAAGGTAATATGAACAAGTCAGAATTAAATTCAAATATATTTTAACACAACATATAGAAAATACTGCCATTTCAACATGTAGTCAGAATAAAAATTACTGAGCTATTGTTTCTTTTCCTACTAAATTTTTATAATTCAAAATGTATTTTATGTTTAACATATCTTAATTTAACCAGTCACTGTTCAAATGCTCAGCAGCTCCTAGGAAACTGGTTAAGGGCTACTGTATTAGACAGCACAATTGCCAATTCAGTGCCTTATACCATACTTAGCCACACACAATATCTCCTCATAAGGTACTAGTTACAAAGGGCAATTTACAGTGGAGAAACCTGAGTTACTCTACCTTAATCAAAGATCAGTTAACATTGACAGTAATGGCACCAACTAATGAAAAGAACAAGAACTCAGCATCACATCTACAGTGTTTAGTACCAAATATGCTTCCTCAAATCTAGTATTGAGCAGGCATCAGATAAAACCCAATTATGAAACTGTATTCTTTAGAACTGTCAATGTCTTAAAATATGAAAACAGAAAAGAACACAAATAAAAAGGGACAAAGAAAACAGCATTGTTCTTACAACTCTGGCAATAACACACTACTGGGAAAACTGTAGAAATCTAAATAGGTCTAAGATTAGATAATAATTTATCAATGTAATTTCTTCATTTTAATAATCACATAGTGGTAATGTACAAAAATGCTCTATATTTTGAAATACATATTAAACTATTTAGGGATAAAGGAGTATTACTTAGGTAATTTACTTTTAAACAGTGCAAAAAAGAAATTATAGAAGGGAGAAAGGAGAATAGGTAAATTTAAAATGTTAACAGAAATGTTAACAGAAAAATCTTCATCAATTTTTCAGTTCAATCTGCAATTATGTCAAAATTAAGACTTTTCATGTTAAGTGCAGCCTGGGCACCAGAGGCATTACCACTATCTGGGAACTTATTAGAAATGCAGAATCAAAGTCCCCCTCTGCAACATAAAGCATCAAAATCTGTATTATAAAAAGATCCCTCAGGAGGCAAATGGGGTTTCTGTGCATGAATAGCTCTAAGACAATACTAACTCTAAATCTGCAGCTTGTAATTAATAACTATTGAATACTGGGAGTGCTGCATTTTGCCTTTCAACAGAAATATAGCCACAGTATAATACTCAAGTATTTCCACACTCAGAAAGGAAATAAACACATAAACAACAGGTAATCCTTTCCATAGGGTAAGATAATGCTTTTCTAAATATTCCAAAGATCAAAAGTTTCAAACATAAAAAGCATTTAATAAACATTAAATAGTGATCTGCAATACAGACAGGCATGAGATATAAAATACAATCTATATTTCCTAGTATTCTTGCTTCTGAAGTTCTACTCTTTGGTGGACTTCAGCATCTCAACAAAGGTTGCACATCTTCATGCAATTCAATGATATCAGTGGTAAATATAAAACTTGTCAATATATTAATACATAAACAAGATAATACTAAAACAGTGGATGTGGCAAATCAACAAATCTTTTAGAATAATATAGTTTTCTGGAACGCTACTAACAACTGCATTGTAGCAGAAAACAGCTTAAAGTTCCAAAAGACAAATCATCTTACCTAGCAGAACCTTTCTTTTAAACATTTATTTTCAAGAGTGTGTCTTATGAAAGAACACAGAAACTGTGGAATTAAGTAAAATCAACAGTGCATAATTTGTCACAGAATTCAAAATTGTATGAGTGGGGACCAAGAATGACATTGTGCTAGTACCTGAACCACATACCATCCTATAGAAACAAAATAGGAATCATCAGTAGAATGCACCAAGAGGATAGGCACTGTGTGTGCCCTGTTCATCTTTGTATGCTAGAGTCAGCACTTCATCAATGTGTGCTATATTAAGTAAGAATTGCTAAGATTATTATTGTTAAAATATATGAAGTTATATACAAAACACAGCAGTATCTGTCACTAGCTATATAAACCATATGAAACCAACAAGAAGTTACAATAACTGAATATTCACATATAACTAAAATAAGATATATACCAGAGTTTCAAAATCAAGGTGAATGTACATCAAATAAAAGTAGCTGTAAAATATGTACATAATGATCTAGAAATAGCAACAAAAAAAGGTCAGAATGAAGTAAAACTCAGTGGGGTCCAGAAATGCTTAAGGTCCTTCCAGTAATTTCCTGGACAAGGTGCCTTTTAAATTAGTTTAAGAACTAACTATATAAAATTATTATCTCTTTAGAAATCCCTGGCTTTAATCAGGTTTATTTCCTTACCAAATAAACCCAATAAAATTAACTTCTTTTCAAAAATTAATTATTCCTCTAAGTGCAACAGAGAACGGAAGAAATTTACTTTAAAAAAAGGGGGGGGAGGAGTACTGAGCCAGGTGTGGTGGCACACACCTGTAATCCCAGCTGAAGCTAGGATCGCTTGACAACCCTGGGCAACATAGCAAGAACTAGTCTCAAAAAAAATAAGGGGGGTGTGGGAGATAGGGACGCATAAAGATAAAATCAGGGATAGAATATTTTGGGTTATGTAAGATAGGTAACTCCAAGCTATACTATGACTTCTCTGCATGGTCCAGGATGATAAAGTTTTAGAGGGTGTCAAAGAATACTACAAAGGTCCACAACTTTTTGATTCCTCCCCTGAAGTCTTCTGACTGACTGAGGTAAAGGTGTTGAAAGAGATTCCTGCCCATAATCTATCAGAAACTGATAAAATTTATAGAAATTAAAATTTCAGGAATTTCTAGTCGTCAAATATACATCACTTCCCCCACTACAAACATAAAAGAGGAAAGGGCTAATGCCTGCCTTGCCATGGAAGAAAGAAAAGGTAAAAGCCAAGGCCTCAAATACATACAGACACAGTGGAATCTATAAACTAACTTAAGAAACTGAACTTTACTTTCTTTAAAAGAAGTCCCTGCATTCTTGGGGGCACCATATGATACTATTTATTGCTTTTAGTTTTAGTAACCTATTCATTTTTACCTAAGTACTTAGAAGTTTTCTTAGAAAATTTTTAATTATCACTCTTAAGTACTAAAGCACCAAATTTCATAAACTATAAAGTTTTATAAAACACACTGTTCATACACCTGAATCAAATAATCTAAACTTGTAAAGTGTATTAGTAGTTAAACTATGGCATATTCATCCCAAATAAGTATCCTCCAATTCTATTTTTGTTCAAATCTTTTGAACATTTTTTAAAAAATCTGTCTGGTTACACCAAATGTCAAATTAATAAATGCATTATTTTTACAATGAATACCTCAACCAATTCTGAAAAAGACTGAGTTACATAAGAGACATAAATAAAACAGAACCACTAAAATTAGTTCAAAAAAATAAACATTTAACCAATGACACAAGAGAAGAAATGCATTGTTTAAACAATTAACTAAAACCAAAATTATAATAATTTCCCATCCCAGTCTCTCCCCAAATTTTCTGGGATTCCCCTGTGACTTACTAGTTTTATTCCATAGCTCTCGCTGGTATTTGACAGGTTCATTTCTTCGTTTTTCAAATTCAAATGAATTATCCTGTAAGGGGGTGGAGAGGAATATGGTTTTAAGAGAGAGAGAAAACTTTCTTAAAACTTATTCTCCTTTTCAAAGAATTCCAAGTATATCAATATTCCACATATACACACCCTGAGTAAGCACAGAAAATACCAGTTCTCAAACCTTTTCTCCTTTACACAGAATAATATATAAGCCAACAGAACTGAAACATCTCCATATACAAGTGACTCTCATAGGATGGGGAGGAAGAAATACTACCCGTGTTCCTCAGAGGGGCATATATCAATTGTGGGAATTATAAACAAACTGAAAATTTTTCTGTGTTCTCCCATTCCTACATGAGACACACTGAAAAACTTCTGTACTAGGTTGAACTATAGAGAACTACTACTGTTTTTCAGAGATCAAAAAATATTGAGAACTCCATTTCATATGGTTCAATCTATACTTATATCTCAACACCTATGTACCTTTGCATTAGAGAACAGAGCTGTGAAAATACACATCTTCCCAAAAAAGTGGAGCTACTATGTAAGACATAAGTTTCACACTGAAATTTTTCTGTTTCACTAAGAAGTTGGCATTCTGAGTTAATGTATTGTTTAACCTTAAAGTAAGAACTTTGGAAGTTTCAAGTTTCCTGGAAAAACTACAGGTATTTCTTTATTTTCTTATCTATCTGATTTAGGCCTGTGGAATAGCACTAATGACTTAGCTATTTCATTTACATCCACATGCCTCTTCAGTAACAGCAAGATAACTGGTCCCCAGTCAACCACCATGATAGCAAGCTTTCCTCACTCATACAGTTGCCACTTGCTTCCTCACATCCAGAAAGAAAATATTTTTGTGACAAAAATTGTGACTTTATCTTCCATCTTGTCAAAATATTTTCAACTCATTCACTGAAAACCACAGATGTTAAAGACACCAGCTAAGGGCTTCATGGCAACTGCTTCGATATTATCCTGAGGCAACAGAGAAGTGGGAAAGAAAAGAGTTCATGGGTTTGAAAAAGGAGGACGTTACGGAGGGAGGAAACAGCTGAAATGTCTTCTTCTTTCCAAGATCTATGTAGCAGTTTTCATGTCCCCCCTTTACAGGCGTCAAATGTGGCCAAGCTTCACCAGATCCTTATACCAATTCAGCAATATGATGATGGGGGCTCACCTCATTAATCCCCTCAACTTTTACTATTCGTCCTCGTACCATAATTGGTTAATTATCAACCAATTTCTCTGTTTCCACATACAAAATCCTGTTGAGGCCATCTAAAAACTGATTAAGTGAACATATTTAAAATCTCGTCTAAGCCCTCATTTCTATTCAGAAATTCCTTAATCTCTTAACTTCTTCCTATAATCCCTGAGAAGCAATATCCAACTTGAATATCCATTATCTACTTAGAAAAGTTCCCCTTTTGTTTGCAAGCTAAAGATAGTTTTTTTTTGAGAATAAGAAAAAGCATTTCCACAAACTAGATTCAGAAGTTTTTTTTCCTTTTCAGAATTTTACAGAACTATAGTTTTTAAAGTCACATGAAAATGAAATTATTACCACACGCAATAAATCACTCCTGAATTATGTGGCTAGAAGTCTTGTCATAGTTTGCTAAAACACATGTCCTCCCCCAAATTAAAATTTTGAAAGAGAATAGTAAAAGGTATACTGATAAATAACTCACCACTGTAAGCTCTTTACCAGCTGCTTTTCGGAATGCTTTCGTCCACCTAACTTTTCTAGGATTGCGCTTCTTCTTAAAGTTTTTATGACATTTGGATTTACAGAATCTGAACACCTATAAGAAAAATAAGTTAAAATAGTGAAAGTTAACACTATGAATTTTTCTATCTGAGGATATTACCCTGCCGGACGACATGTACTACGTAAGCGTAATGGGCCCACAAAATAGTTTAAAACTACCATTCTTACATAACTACAGCAAAAAAACCTGCATTGCTAATTTTAAGAAAAAACATTTACTTAAATTCCTTCTCAAGTTAGAATAAGTTTCAAAATTCAATTTCTATATACCTCAAATGTGGTAAAAGTTTTCCTTTATGTTAAAAAGCAACTAAAACCTGGCTTGTTTCCTAAAGCATTTATTCATAGATCTATAGGACAGATTCTTCACTACTTTAGTTATCCATCTTTATGCCAAAACAATGTGGTCCCACAACAGCACTAACTTAAATTTAATGATACTTCAATGTGCCTCTGAAATGGCTTATTGGGATCCATATTCTCTAATACATTATCTGCTCTTCTGTAATGTCTTAGAACTCATTACAATTTGTGTTACCAGAAGAAATCTAAAGAGAAAAAGGCTTGGCAAAGAAAATTAAGTTGAACAATCACACCTAGAAGATGTGAGTCATTTAAAAGAAAAAGAAAACCTGGTCAAAATTAAGTAAAAATGTTTCAAACTAAAAAAGCCTATGTATCATAAGTCAAAGTACTTTTCATTTTATGTACACTTTGTTCCTTGGGAAAAATTCAAGAAAATTACTCACCAAACACACCAAGATGTAGTTTTCATAGAAAAGGTTAATAATAGTTTAATCTGCTTTGAGCCTATACTCCTGGAGAACCCTCTCCTGAAACTTAATACCAAATCTATATATTTGAATTCCAAGCAACTAGAAATTGAGATTTACTACAGTATATACAGTAATACACATCCAATGAAATACATATCTCATCTATCTGATAAGAGGTTAGAAAATTGTTCTCAATTCTAAAGACAACTAACAGGAAGTTTCAGGGAAGTCTACTTGAATTCCATAGCTAATAGATGTTATTTGAAAAGTACAGTGAAATGTCTGATAAGATTCAGGTCACTGGAGATGTGAAGGGAACTCAATGAGCAAATAAAGAACTACTGTGTACCTGACATTGCAATAAATGCTAGGAACACAATAATTAAGTCATAAGACCTTACCTTGAGAAGCTAAGATGAATAATGTGGTCAAGCCTTTACAAATGTGATATGGGAATTAGACTAAAATATAAATAGTAGGATAAAGCTATATGCAGTAACTATGTATAAAGTAATATAGAAACAGATGATTAAGGAAATGATTAAATCTATGTCGGGATTGGCTTATTACAAAACTTCAGAGGTTCATGTCCCTCTTAAGCAGGATCCCCAGTCTTCAACATGCAAACAAATGACCCAACAAATACCTCAGCCTCAAATTTCTCCAACTGGTCCTTACTCTACTTATTCAATTTTAATAGACATTTATATAGAACTATTAAGGGCGGATTTCTCTTTTCTCCAAAGTATATGTAAGTACAAAGCACTAACACTAATTCCACCCTAAAGCCATTCTAGAAGGGAGGTCTGAAAAATCATCGCAAAAGTTAAACATCTGAAAAAATAGGAATGCAAGGGAACAAAGGTAAGAGTGAAGCTGGGACCCCAAAATGGGCATTATTGAAATTTAGGCACTAATGCCATTAGGCCTAAACAGGAAAGATACTTTTACTTTGTTGCAAATTCCGATGTGGAAGAGAAAATGTATCAGCTCAAGGGTGTATTGAAGGAAATTGGAGCCTGTGGCTTTTAGGAGAAAAAGAAAAAGAAAAACAGAAAAGAGATAAAAAGGAAAGGAGTGGAGAGACTACTGACTTTGGGGGAGAAGAGAGACATGAGAATGGCAGGCAGGTAAAGAGTAGCCCGAATGACCAGGTTGGACAGAAGTCCCCTGGAAGAGTGAGCTGGTGGTAGCAAGTAGTCATGGTGGCCCGCAGAAGAGCAGCCGATGTGGAGAGTGTGGCACCAGAGCAAGGTGGCATAGTGAGCTGGTACCTGGAGATGGCCAGGGATTTGGAAAGCTGATTAGTGTATCAGCAATTGTGGAAAAAGGAAGCTGAGCAGCTCAGAACACTGAAGAAGCAAAGAGAAAATGCTGGAGAATGGATGGACTTGACAGAGTGCCTACCTCTCAGATTTGGAGGGGCCAAGGGGCATCATCACAGACATGTGTCTCTGGGACCTTTGGGTCTAAAAATGGTGACTGGGGTAAGACAAATGGCCACTTGTGGCTTTAAGGACTTTTTGTTTTCCCTGTTGAATTCCTTTGTTAATGAACCCAGTTGCTAAACTGGTAAGGGAACCTAGGTGGCAGAAGCTGCATTTTAAATGTTGGTTGAAAGCTTCTGCCCCTTTTGAACCCAATTTCAAGAAAGGAAGAAAAGATACCATTATCCTTCTGCATACAGAATGAGAAAGACTTGATAAGCTGATGCACAAAGTGAGAGATTTAAAGGTGACTATTTTGGACAAACTGTCTAGGAAAATGACAGCGTATTAATTCAAAGAGCAAAAAAATCTGATGTAAAAAGGAATTCTCTTTTAGTAAACTTAGATACAAACAGGTTTTCACTGTTTAGCTTCAGACCCAGAGCTAAGTAAGGACATAGACTTGGGAACATCCACACAGAGTAAACAAGATACGTATTCTTTATTGGTGGTCTAAGGACTCTTTCATTATTTCCTCAATTTACTTCTCAATATACTGGTCCTCCCTAAATCAAGCTGGTTCCCAGTAAAGTCAACAATGTCTTTGACAGCAAGACAGACTTCCGCTCACCAACCTGAACTTCCACTGTGTCTGCCAGATCAACACCCAAGGATAGATAATTCCCACTGTCATTCTAAATCCAAGGTGGCAAGCACTGCCTCACAAAAATCATAAACTCCTAATGACATGACAGGTCACCTACTTCTGGCAATCACTTAATTATTTATAAAAAGTTTTTTATCAGGTTCCTGAAAGCAGGTATTCAAACATCTACATTCTTGTTCAAGTTCCCAAAGACAGTTTTGAACTTTCTGCAAGAGCCCCTTGCTACTAATTTAATGAGACTGATACCTCTGGTTAATAGCAGTATGTATAAGACGATGAAATAGGAAGCAACTCTTTAGTAAATCAAAATCACGTGTTAAAAATACATATTACTAGATGTTCCATCCCTTCCCTCAAAGACTGCAATTCAGCAGATCTAGTGGAAACTAAGGATTTTTATTTTTCACCAGGACCTACTTACTCAGAAGCAAATGTGAAAGGTCCAATTCTGAGAAACAATATATTAAAGGAATGAGGTTCGTTTTGATATAAAAAGACAAATTTCATGAATGATTTTCAGTTTTTCACAACTTGGTCTTACACGTTTATAGGCATATTATATTTGTATTTCTAGTCCTACCCCAAGCCGTCTACAATGCAGTCACCTGCTTAAAGAGATGTAATTGCTGTTCTGCACCTTCGCTCAAATCATTCACTTCCCTTGCACTTGGAATTAAGGACCCTGCTCACTTTCCGATGAAAAAAAAATCAAGATCCAGCACAGCTATTCTCCTGACCTTTTCAAGATCCAGAACAGCTATCTCCTGACCCTCCACAATTCACCTCCAACAATAATTCCACGTTAACAGCAACTATTAGGCCACATGCAAACTTATCAACCCCTCCAGAATGCGGAGTAGGCGAAGGCCCTCTGCATGTTAGTGGGCGGGGTGCTTCAACAGTTACTAAATCCGAGGATGTGCCCACGCGTGAGTCGTCAAAAAGCCTTAAAAGACGCCTAAAGTCTCCTCGGGGAAGGCTAGGGTCGTTCCTCAAACCTCATCGCTGCCGATGCGCGCAAGGATGGGCTGGGACCAGTTCCGGCCGGGAAACCTAAAGAAGTCATTCTCCATGCGAAAGGCCAAGCCGGAATTCCTCACAAGCCCACCTTCTCGCGGGCAACGCGAGGAACGCAAGCCGAATCCCCCGCCCGCGGGAGCGCAGCGAGGCGCTGGCTGGGCTCGGCCGCCTCACCTTGCAGTCGTTGCGGACGAACATCATCCCGTGGCCAGGGTAGATAGGCCCCGAACAGAAATAACACTTCTCGATACGCATGTTGAACCCGCGTGGGTACCGTCCACCCAGCCGCCTGGGCGACCTCAAGAGGAAATGACGTATCACGTCACCGGAAGTGGTTCTCTTCCCAGCCCCCGACCCGGAAAGAGCGCGCGTCTGCTCGAACCGGAGGACGCCTCTCTGCGGCTGCGCGGCCCCAGGCGCTGTCGTTTCGCGCAGGCGCGGAAGTGCAGCGTGGGCCGTAGAAGGGGAAGGTGAAGCTGGTTGGCTTCTGAAGTCGCTTTCTCGGGTCCTTGATTTCCTCTACCATGTGTTCTCACGTCAGCACTTATTTGTGTATGTGTTATGGCTTTGATTTATGCCTTGTCACCAGAGGGCTCTCCGCGAAGCAGGTTGTGTCGAGGACTCACTCTTCACCGCTTGCGTGGACACATCCCAGCTTCTGCTGCCCTGTGCGACTTGGGACGTTGCTGTGGAAGCTGTTGCGTTTCCGAGACTCGAGGCTTTTTACCCAGTTTTATACGTTCTTGATTAACCAGACTTGTGGTGCTCTCCACCTTTATTCCTCCCCCCATTTAATTAATAAATATATTGAGGTGGTAAAAACACTTCCAGAGAAAACTGAGTTTCTCTTCTCAGACTTCGGGCCTCCTCCCGAAGTGGCAATCAATTACTTTTCACATCAACCAGATTATTTTGTGCCTTTGTAGACAGAAGTGTTTTTTTTTTGTGTAGGTGCGTGCCTCCACTTTCTCGTCTTTGTAACATTCATGAACATCCTGTTCACCTTTTACTGCATCTTGTTATCTCCCGGACTGGAACATGAATTCCATGAGGTCAACGATCTTCGTTTTGGTTACAGCTGTATCCCCACTGCCTAGAACAGGTCCTGGCATATTAAAGCATTCAGTACACATTTTATCATCGATGCCTATTTAACATTCTTTTTCATAGTACTGTATTTGTAGGAAGATATTTGGCCATTTGTGAATGGACATTGATTGACTTACAGTCCTGTGATAATAAGTATTCTGATAAACTGTTTTGCCCAAAACAGAAAAAGGTTATGTATAACTAACTTCTGGAGCAACTTAACATTTGGTAGATAATACTAAAGGCTCCCAACAATGTTTAACAATTAGTACTCAAAGACCAATAAAATGCCTATTTCACCACTTCTTAAGGTGATCTTTGCCAACCTAAAGTTAAAATTGTTTTCGTTATTATTTTAATATTGTATTTAAATATTGTATTTGATTTAAATTGTATACAATTTAAATATTGTATTTATTTAAGATTAAGAATCTTCAAAAGTTTGAAATTACTTTTTCTCTAAATTGTTTATTTTCTTTATAGTGCTTTCTACTGTAAATTATTTACACTAAAGATTAGCCCTTTGCTGGCCTTTAGAAATTATTTCTCAGTTTATCCATTTCCTCTAATAGCTCCCTCTAGACAGGGGAGCTTATATCTTTGTTCTTTAAGCTCTTCACCTCTCATACTTTATATCTCTGTTGAATTGTTTAATTTCTTCCTATCTAGCTTCTAGTTCACCAATTCTCTCAACTCTTGTCAAACTTGGATTTAACCCATGACCGTTAAGTTTTGATTATCAGTGGCAAATTTTTCAGACCTGGCCGTAATTTTTTGAAATGCAAATCAATCTTTAATTACATCATCTTTCTGCAGACATTGCAGTTCCTTTTATGTTAGTGATTATTTTAAATATTCTTAATTTATGTTCTCCATCTATTAAGTATATGAAGAGTTTTGCTTGATAATTTTATCAATTTTCTATTTGCAACATGGGTAACTATATAACTGGAAAATTCTAGGTAAAAGACCAGAATGTACTTCTCAGATTTCCTAATTTCTCACAATAAAAAAAAAAATGGACTTGGCATAATCCATTTTAAATATTTTTAAAAGTGTTTCAGTGTTCAAATTCTTCTCTTCTGTCTTTGAACATTAATGGCTTTTATTTTGAAAACCATTTCATTTTATCCTGCTGCCTCATAAGTCCTTTATTCTGTCCATCAGAAATGATTTGAGTATCCATTGTGTCCTGGGCCCTTTTCAGTCAGAAGAAATAGTTTTGAAGAAAACCGTTTAAATGGCATGTAAAAAGTTAAGCAAGATAGCACATCAGGAAGTAACAATTGCTTGGGGTCATGATAGGAGTTGACTACAATTTTACATAAGGTGTCAGTATAATTCTTTCAGACAAGATGACACTTGAACACTCTGAAAGGATGGATCTACATGAAAACTAGTATTCCAAATAGGTGGAACAGCAAGTATTTTTGAAGCAGAGCATGCATGACTGATGCCTGCAGAGTGAAGTGCAAGCTAGGCAGAATTAGGAAATGTGAATGCTGAGACTCCAGGTGCAAGCTAGACAGGAATAGGAAATGAGGTCAGAGAGTCTATCTCCCCCCTCATCCAATCAATAAATATGACCTCTTCGATGTTTCTTGCATTGGATATCTCTCAGCCAAGATCTTGGTTCATGCCCTTGCCATCCTTGTTTTGTGAGCACTGAGAACGGCTAGTACAACACTCCTTGAAAACACTACCTTCTCTAAATATGTTGTCTTGGCTGGCTTCTCATAAAGAAACTAAAAGAATTTGTGATCCTGAATTTGATTTCCATTAGCATTATGAACTCTGGTTTGAAATTTCTTTGTGATAAGAAATGAAGTTACATTTACACACAAACGACACAGTAGGCCACTTTTTTATTATAAGCTTAATTGTCACAAAGGTCGCTGAAGACACACTTTACTTTTACATAAGCTTCCTAATAGAAAAATACATCAATGCATAAAAATATTGTAATTTAATATCAAATTTGAACAAATTATTTCCAAATAAATACATGTTATTTCAATAATTAAAGATGGTTTCTATGTGTGTACTATATCATGTGCATTTATATGCTGTATAGTAAGGTCAATAGACTAATTTGCTCATTTGGTCCTTGAAAACTGAAACAAACTGCCTTCTTTTTAATCTACACAAATAGATTATAGAAGATGTTCCTTGACCTATACCTATAAAATTGTGATTGACTCCACTGAAGTCTTAGAGCAACTTTAGAAGGCATAACTTAGGACTAAACCCTGCCCTTGAAATATCTGACTCCTTTCATCACTAGCATACACAATTCAAATGTATAGGACTCAATAACTTATCTGGTATTTAAAAGGAGTCCTCACTTCAAGGATAGAAATACAAAGATCTTAGTAACCAAAGCTAAGCATTTGGTAGGAGGGGTGTGGGAGAAGAAAAAAAATAAAAAAAAAAAAACAGGTTAAGTATTCAATAAAGAAATCATTTGAAAATTATCATGTAAAAGTAATTCTTTGCCATAATCATATTTTTGTAATAACAGTTCTATCAAACATTTGCTACCACAAAATAAATTCTATTTAAATTATACGTGAAAATTCTTCCTATATAGCCATTAAGCTTTATGGAAATTTTTATCTACCTTATTTAAATCCATTCAAGAAAAAAGAATTTTCCCTCTAAACTTTTTAAACAAGTATAATGAAGCAGCTAGTAAACCATCTTTAATTTGTATGAAGACACTTTGGCAGCACAGCAGATGGATGACCTTGGCAAGATCCAGCGAGTTTAATAAATGCTCCTGATTTCAGTGAAAATTACAGACTATAGAAAACTTCAGTTTTCTTATACTCAGCTAGAATACAAATATAACTGCTTAAATACAAATATGTCCCACCAAATAACAAATAGACATTTTATGTAGTTTAAACTAGTTCCTTCAATTTCACCAACATAAAAAAATAAAACAAGTTGTATGTATCAAACACACAGAGCCTGACAAGGCAGTGTACATTAGTACTTGGTACTAATTAGTACATTAGTACATTAACTAACTGAACTATAGTCTGACCATTCCAGACCAATATAAATATGAAGAAAAGCTTAATGTCTACTTATCACAAATAACTTCAGCATAAGCACCAGCTATGTTCAAATGTGGCCAGCATGTCGGCCATGTTTAAGTGCACAGATCACAGTGAACTGAAGCCATAAAAAATCTAGCTCCCTTCAATCACCCTTTCAGAGCAATAGGAACATGGCCGGGAGATAGAAGTCCCACTTAGGTTGCTCATATTACATGAAGCCACTCTGGCCCCAGTTCTCCCCAATTTCTTTCCGACCAAGAAGAGCCACGTTGTGTGTACAATTAGTCTAGTTTCAATTCAGTCAATTGTAGTCAATTCAGGTCTATAAATATCTTAGTTTTCTTGCCTATAAATGACCTAGATTCATACACACACATAAGTTAATATATAGGGACATTAAACTGATACATATATAATTCTTAATTTTCAAGTGGCTTAGATAGCATTTTAAGTTCACCGGTGGTACAAGTATGGTCTTTTAATTTGGACTCAAGAGTGATAGTTTTATAATTTCATCTAAGATCTTGACTTTGAGTCTCTGGGTCTATCTATACTAATGCAAGTGACAGTATCTTCAGTCATGCTACTCTTCTGTGACTTCAAAATCCTGAATCCTGATTTACTGCCAAGGCCTAAGGTTTTATAAGGCACTTCAGGCTATCTGAATTGTCTCTCCTAATTTAAGGCTGAATCATATAGAAATATTTATGGAGCTGCAGCAAATTAATTTTAAAACTGGATGCTTTATTGATAGGTCTACTTGGGATGTTAAGAAGAAGTTTGTACAAAAGGTCCATAATCTCTCTGTCACATATCACCCGCAGAGAAGATCACAGGCACAGGTACAGGCCAATGAAGGTCACCAACTTCAACAGCCACACGGCCCCTTCTCCTTTTCTTCACCCATCTGGTCAATGGAAGTATGACCATTGGATCGCACCACTCCTTCAGGAATCCAGGACTTGTCCACACACCGCTCCATTCTTTTCATTATCAGATCCAGGAGCATCTCAATTGCTTCGCTTATGTTTGACCCAGTGGCAGCACTAGTTTCAAAGTAGGGGATTCTGGAAGAGAGAGACAACTCTAGTAACAACATGTGGAGGAAAAGACCAGTGATCTTCACTCTTGACAATTCAAATTAGAAAATAAGTAGAGTAAAAACATTAAGACCATACAAATATATTCCTATTATGGGACAATTAAAAAGAGAAAAAGTTTAAAAATGAAATAACTCACACTGTACTCATAATGGAGATATACAACTTCTTGAAATTTTTATTCCCTTTTCATACATGATTAAACCGAAGCTCAAAAAGGTGAAATAATCAGCCCTCTTTCATAATACTAAAAAGTAATGGAGCTGGTCTGACCCACAGCTGGAATCCAGAGTGATCAATTTTAGCATAGACTCGACTGGCTTCAAGCTTATGGGGTTTGTATAAGAATTTTCAAAAAAGATAAATCTCTCTCACTTGCTGCATATAAAAAAGAAATGCTGACAACAAAAGAGAAATTCTAGGTCACTGCTCTATTTGTTAATAGTGTTGCCACTTGTTAACTCCAGGCTGTATTCCTGGGTCATAAACTTGAAGGCAGTTTGAAATCTATCACACCTCAGTCCCTCCAGGACACCAATCTTAAATTTGCTTTGTTATCCAAATACCTGGCATACATGTGTACTTTTAAAATAATTTACAAAGCATTGTTTCAAAACCTTAAGGCAGCTTTTCCACATAATCTTGAGTAATCAGTCTTCTTTTAGTGGCTACCTCTTACACATTTGAATTAGTCTTTGTGACAGGATTAGTTAATGGCAAATTATACCTGCTTTTTAACATCATGAAAAATAGAGATAAAATTGTATTTCTTCAAACTGTTGATTTCATTCCACCATTAAAATATTTAACCAGAATGTTCTTAGATGTGAAAACTGAAAAAGAATGTTGTTTTGACATCTCAGGGGGTCTCACAATTGAATTACATAAAGTATTCCTTACATTTACAGGGTCTTTAAAATCCTCTACTATTATATTTCTTGGAAGATGTCTTTGTTTTCCTGTTTAAACTACATTGATGACTGATTGCAGTGGCAGTTACTCTTTTATTATCTCATGGCAAGAAGAAGTTTCCATATGAGAGTCTTTATAGAGTTTTTTTGTAATTGCTTACAGACCTCAGGACTATTCTTGGGTTACAAAGAAGCACATTAGGGAGCACATGTGAATGGACGAAGTCTATTTATCCTTTGTGATTTCTCAAAATGCTGTCTTATTATCTGTACACTTCTGTCAGCCCCGGGAAGTGGATCTCTGATTCTATCTTACTTTAGTATTGCTCTTAAATGCTGGTTGAGGAACTATACTTCATTTGAGCATTTAGCCATCCATGTTTTACAACTCACATGTTGCTTTGCTGATTCTAATGTGCCCCTGTTCAGAGCCCTTCATATTAGTTCTAAAATACCTCAGAGAAGAGACTGTTAGGCAATCTGTGTGATCTTAGTGGTCTTTAAGCCTGCTTGGCTATCCATTTAGTTACTGTCAATCATTTCTCCCCCATCTTCATCTGTCATGCTACCCATGAAATAAAAATAAAGCCTCTTTCCCACTCGCCTATATAGGCAGCACTTGATTACCAAGTAATCAAGAAGTGTTCGTCTGTGGTTAAGATTCAACAGGTATCTACTTATCAAGTACCTAAAATGTTATTATGACCCATAGATAGTTTGTAATGCTGCCATTATTATAGGAATTGAATGTTAGATTGAGAATTCTCAAAATTTAAATTCTTATGTTTACTTCATCATGTTTTCTCAATTATAACCATGAAAAATATTTAACTGCTGCAAAACTTATACTGGAGGAAAGAGTTTGATCACACTACCACTATTTGGAGGCACATTGTTTCATGGAAAAACAATTGAGAAACACATTCTTCTCCCAAGAATAACAGGCTTGAAACTAAATAAACAAACTACAAAAGAGTAGATGAGTGGCAAACTTTCTTGTAAGTTCTAAGTCATAATACTGCACATCTAATTTTTTAAATGTCCTCAAAATCAACTAACCTAACCCTAACCCTAACTCCTAACCTCTAACACATTTGTTTTTATTTGAACATTTTTCCTTATCTGTAAAGAAGGGTATCCCTGGTAAGGAGCAAATGAAATCATACCTATAGTACAAGCCTGGAAACCAACAAGTATTCAATGATGAATGTTAATACAATGGGTTTTTTTATCTAAAAATTATATTCTGCTTTTCCTCAAACTCAGAAGACAAAAATTTAGTAATGTTACTAAAATTCAAAAGGATTAATTGCCCCCTTCTAACCATAGAAAGAATGGCATTGTTCCTTCTGTCCACATAGTGGTGCTAAAGTAGCACAGGGAGGAGAAACCTTTCCGGGGAACACTGTGCGGCTAATAGTGATACCAATCTATAAATTACTCTTGAATGACCATTTGGAAAATATGCAGGCCACCAATTTTAGTGTACTTCTCCCAAATAAATCACAAGTTTGAAAAAAAATAAAATGAGTAGAATGATAATTTCAAATCAATGAGGGGGCATAACCATTTGCAGAAGTTTAGCAAAATATCCAACTGATGCCGTAAGTCAGAATCCACATCCAACTAGCTTCTTTTCTATTATTTATTTATACAAAACTAGATGATCCAAGATCCTAGTCTTCAGTTGTCAGTGATGGACGCAAGAGTAATTAATGATTCTGTTAAGTGGTTCTAGCCATTTGGCTCACATGTGGCCTAGACATTATGGAAACATTTCTCACTAAAGAAAGAAATGAACCTCACTATTTTTCATAGACTGTTGTGTGCCAAATGAACAAGCTTTACAGGAAAAGGATAGTGTATTTACTGTTTCAACCTGAGAGATAGTGCCAAGTGAAATCAAGATTTTAAAGAAAAACAGAGAAAACAAAGAGATTCAAGATCTTTTCCTGAGTTGTTTGGGACTCTGGAACTCAGTCTTGTGTGTATAGTTATCGCTTATGTCTATGGTTTTTAAAAATGCACAGTGACACATTATTAATCTATTTTTTTATTGAAAAAAATAAGTCGTCTTCAAGTTTGCAAAGAACCAAATGATTAGAGATCAAGCTATTCAGCCCCCTTTCATCAAGTTCAGACTAGATAAGACACTGAGCATATCACGAACTAAATTACTTGAAATTCCAGAAATGGTCTTATTACTAATGTTGTAAATGAATGTTTTTAACTCATCCTTCATCCAAAAACCTTTGAGTAATTTCCTTATCAATAGCAAGCAGATTGCAGTAAGGAAAAAAGTCATCTTAAATTTATTGCCTATTTTTCTTGCACAGCACTTAGAATATGTACATTCATCATAGTCACAATGTTCTCCATTTCCCTCAATTCTGAAACAAGAACAAAAGGCTTACAATGACCACCCAGTACCCTCCATGCATTAAGTAGTGTGGGAGAACATTTAGGTGCAACCATTTTTACTCAGAGTGAAGTTCTTTTCTGTCCACCAATGGCTGGTACTCCCTCAGGACAAATCCCAGGTAAATCCCTGCCCACCATTTTTCACAGAAGATGTAATGAACTGTAAGAAAAAAAGTATCTCCTACTCTTAGCATGGACTTGTGGCTTGGTAAGCCACTGAGTTCATTTCCTGCACCTATTCATGGTACAAGTAGAGAACTGCTTCATAATCTGCATAGAGATTATTTTGTCCAACTATACTGTCAAGGAAAATAGCTGCTGGCAGCCACACCTGCTAACTTGGCATTACCTCAGTGTTTCTCCAAGAGCTGTCCTTGACTATCAGAAGCATCTGGGAATCTGTGAGACATGTAAATTTGGAGGTGTCACCCCCAATGTTCTGAGTCAGGAATTTGTGGAACTCAGCAGTCATATGATTCTGATACACACTAAAGTCTGACACCCAACTGCATTATCAAATGAGAAATGCTGCTAAAGCTGCATTCCACTGTATTTCCTATATCCATCACGAGTCTGCATCTATATTAGAGCAGCTACATCAAGCTACAGCTAAGATTGACAGAAGTGCAAGTGTGAACAAGTCTCTCTTTTGCTCTCTTCTCTAACTATTAATAATGTTATTCACTATAGCATTATTCTGTACTTGTTCTAGAAATCTTCATTGGTTTACAGGGTAAATCAGTGTTGAATAGCACGATAGAATACTACGCATCCATCAAGGAGGACAAACACATGTCATTCGCAGCGACCTGGATGGAGCTGGAAAAACTCATATTGGCGGAAATAAGCCAAAAAGAAAAAGAGAAGTACAGGATGGTCTCACTTATATGATGGATATAGGGAAAATCAAACAAAAAAATAAAAAAATGAAAACACACACACACACACACAAAAAAAC
>PVHY01006865.1:67500-71323 GCA_004024945.1 Uropsilus gracilis | reverse complement strand
CCCCCCCCCCCCCCCCCCCCCCAACGACGCCCACCCCCCCCCCCCCCCCCCCCCCGCCACCCAATCATATGACAGTCCTAGTAACCTTGGGACACACCTGGAAGGAAACACTTTCCCTTATGACTGAGAAAACTGAGTAGGAAACAGTCCTTTGGTTGAGGAGAACAGGGGAGGAAAGAGGGATGGGGGACATTTCCTTAAAATAATAATAAAAGTATAAAGAAACAAAAATCAAAATTGATGTAAAAGCAGCACAACGAAAACATGAAATGTCATCAAGTTCAACGTCAAAGCAGCCAACGATTTACAAGAGGCGAACAAATCTCTGAAGAGAAAACCAGAACCCAAAATAGTTGCTCCCAAATGGCACCAAAAACTGCCTGTAGTTTCTTTCAAACATGCAGTTTTCTTTTCTTTCTTTCTTTTTTTTTTTTTTTTTTTTTTTTTTGTAAGGGGAAAGGCAATGGTGGAGGGCAGAAGGGAGTGGTTATTTTCCTCCGGGGCGCCTCCCTTGCTGTGCACATTGACTTGAAGCAGCAGAACGGGGAGTCCGGATGTGCCGAGGAAGAGGGCTACCACTGTGGCATTCCAGGCCTCGTTGCCATGGCGACCGAAGCTGGGGCCTGGGGCCTCCTCTCCCCAGACTTGGCGCCGCAGGAGGCCCAGGGTCTGGAGCTCAGCTGCTCTTCGCATCCCCCCCTGAGCAGTGGAGACCTGGGCTGAGGGGCCTGCTGTGTCCAGGTGGGCTCTGGGGAATCCCATTCCCAGGCCAGCCCTAAGTCACTCGTTGAGGCCCCTTTCGCTGATACCCCAATCCAACTCCTTTGTCAGACCTGCCACCAGTATTAAAGCCCTAACAGACCAAGTAACGACAGCATGGGCCTGGACCAAGTTCACGGTTATTTATACGCACAACCCCCTATAGGTTTGGGGTTGGGAGGGGTGGGGGGTCTGGGAGGAGGTCCTGCTTTAGAAGATAGACTTTGGGGGAAATTGCTTAATTTGCCTTTTCCGCTGTCTTGTAAAAGACCTGATAGACGCTCCCCCTTTAAGTAGTCTTTACCACTTTACAGAAAGGAAAAACAGTATTTGGATCAACCGTTGAGTTGTGTTCTGCCAAGTTTTCAGTACTGAGTACTATGACCCACGTGAACTCCTTTCTCATTTGAAAGGGAGGAATTAATCGCATCCCATCACCACAGATGACACTGGGAAATAGAGAGAGAGAGAGAAACAGGCCCATCCCCCTAAAGGCTGATTCACTGGCCATGTGTTTTCGTAAATGAAACAGCGGGCTAATGGGATAACAAGATGACAGCAAGCAAAAGTGCCTACCCAACAGCCCATGTCTACGATTTGTAGCTACAGCAGTCCTGAAGTAACGTGCATCATCCCAATTCCGTCTATGTGTTCTGATGTCCGTTTCTCTAAAAATGGGTTCATTTATTCTTAATTGGGAAAGCTACAGGACCTTAGGAGACACTTAGGAAAATTTGCTAAGTGGCTCGGGCCTTTTAAAAGTTAAGTTTTTCAAAAACATTTTTCCTAGCAAGTTTAAAAGAACATTGCCAATCTCATCCTCGCTCGTACCGGCAAAATTCCCACAATTCTGTTTTAGTGGGAAATTGTCTGGTAAAAGAGAATGAGAGGGTGCATTCTTGAACAGGCCCAGGGACAATGGAGGAAGAGCATCATAATGAAGAACACATGATTACCACACAGTCATAAGAAATCGTGTGGTGTGTGTCTGTTTGTGTGTGCATGTGTGCGTCTAGAGGGAGATTAAAAAAAAAAGAAATATATTTCCTCCCTCACACTCAGTGAGTAAACTGCTCCAAACAGGACAGATGAGTCCTGAGGCTTCTCACCTCCTTTTCAGGAAGACCTGAACTATCCAAGTACCTTCTAGCAAACTTTCAGTGTCTCTGCAAATAAAACATGTCCTTCTTTCTCCAAATGAAATTATACCTAATCCCCACTGCCACTTCCTTCTAAATTCTCACTCTCCATTATGAATATACACAGTATGTCTTATTGCATATACAAAAATGGTATTTAAGTAAACGGTTCTATCACAGAATGCCCTGGGAAAAAAATCTACTACTTCACACTTCCTGCCACTGCCCGTACAAATGAAGAACTAACCAAGTGTTAACCTCACTTCTTAGCAACCTTTAAAATGTGTTGGTTTCCGTGCTTTTGTAGGTCCTAAACAAAGAGAGGAGAGTAAATGGTCGCAGGATGAATGTAGGACATGCATTGGGTGGGTTTTTTGTTTAAAATCTGTGAGGAGTATTTGCTGTATTCCTGTTTATGAAGTTGCTCTCAAAATGAAGATAAAAAGAATACTTTAAGCATCAGGAGTTCAGGTAAGTGGAGGACATTGCACCAATACATCAAGGATGTCACATAAGCGTACTTGAGAATTTTGAAAAATGTTAATGTCCTTAGTATTTCCTCATGGAAAAAAAAAATACCATGAATTCCTCAGATGGTTGGAATTTTTCTTATTTTACATTAAAATTATTCATTTAAGGGGACTGGTTACAAGATGGCAATCATAAGTTCTATTCTGGTTGCCTAAAGTTCCAGATTCCTATAGTTCACTCCATCTTGGAAATATTTTATAAGAGGGCTTCAATAAGTCAGGAGACTAAGTACCCTGAAGAAGCTGTCTCCCAATAAATTTATTTAACTTTGGGGCCATGTAAATCAAACATAATCCGTGATTTATGACCAGCTGTTTGCACCCCTCCCCACCCCCCATTTGATTTAAGAAATTTGAACATACAAGTATACAGTACCCACCATCAATTCTGTCTGTCACGATGCAAAACCTAATTACACTAAGAGCATCGTATATTGAGAAATTAAAATGAATACTGTATATAAAACCTGCACAGCTGCACTCACAGCTCCTAATAAAAGAGTAATAGGGACACACAGCGGTTTTATGGATATTTAATATGGTGGAGCAGAAGTCACCACGTCTAAAACTTGCATGGCACTGGGGAATGTTCCTATTCTGTCTTGAACAGCATTCTGGATTCAGTTGGGAAGTTATCTGATCCGAAACACATAGGTCTCCTCTCAGTTCAAGGCCAATTATCAGGTTCTGCAAGGTATCCACCTCCCAGCCCTCCATCCATCACAGCTCATGTGCATGGTCCCCAAATCCTCTCCTCCCAGTTCTCCCTCTACCTCTACTCTGTTTCCCACCTAAACAGACTTGGAAAAAAAAAATCTTTATCTGTATTTGAGAAAGATAAAGCTATTCTTGTCTCAGATGAAAGGCATTACATGAAAAGGCCACCTCACAGGCAGTAGGGCATAAGAACTGAGCAACAAGAAATGCTATCACAAGAAGACAACAGAATGACTTTTGTTTTGGTTTTTACAAAAATAAGAACAATGTTGTATCCATTCATCTACACTGGGAACAGGGAGACAGGATCACAAAGGTATGTGTTTTAATAAAGCAAATAGATGCTGCAACATGCAGTATTTGTAAAACTGACAACACAGATTTCTAAGGAGAGGTTGTTAAGTAGTCCTAACCTGCTTTTCAAAGACGTTTCATTCCACAAATCTGTTGATCGATCAAAGGATAAGTGAAGGGTATTCCCAACCTCATTGCTATCAGCCAGAAAGACCTTATGAAAACACCTGAAATATCTACCTTGTCTAGGGTCCCTAGGATCTCAGATTCACAAGGCAAACACCATCAAATATCTCAGGAAATCAGTGGCTGATTCCACAGATTTGGCGACTTCTGGGTAAACACCTCATTACCACTTCCTCTCTCTCTCTTTCTCTCTCTCTC
>PVHY01006865.1:0-65000 GCA_004024945.1 Uropsilus gracilis | reverse complement strand
CTTTTTTTTTTTTACCTCTGTTACCCTCTGTCCAACCCTATCGTCAGCCTCTTCTTAATATGATATACAAGATCTTAAAGTTTATCATTTGATTGTCCATTTGACAACCAAGTGGATCTGGATCTATTTCTTTTGGTGCCAGAATTTCTTTTAAAAGGCATTATTTAAAACAAGCATCTTCATAAAATGAATTCCTTGCTAATGTATTTAATCGTGTTCCAGGGCTTTTGCACGTTTCACATTCAATTTAATCATCATTTAAAAAAAATAAAACTTTGGGCAAAACAGCCCATTTCTTTTAAGCTCTCACCAGGAGCAAAATAGCTTTTATACTGGTATAATCAGTTTTGCTTACAAGATTAAACTAAAGGGAAAATGATGATTAACTAGGACATAATGGGTCATATTTTTAGGTAGCCATTGTTGTGAGAAATACAATATAGGATTATATGCTAGGTCCTAAGGTTCATCACCTCACCCAATGCTGAATTAAGCTACAAGTTTATAACAAGTACAAAGAACCATCAACGTGGTTTTAATAGATCCAAGGCACTCATTTTAAAACCAAATGATAGAATAAACTGGTTTCTTTTTTTTTCCAGTTAATACGTCAATTCAAGGCCCTTTTTTTCCTCTCCAATTGATACTTTTAACCCTTTAGAGAGAGACAGACAGCTCACAGAATTTTTTTTTCAGAGCTCTCTGTTCTGTCTATAGAGGGTTAATCCAAAGACTGTTTTTCCTCCTCACATTATAAAATAAAACTCTACATGATATGTATTACAGAATGTATGCAGCATGGTCTTTTTCTCTCTCTCTCTCTTTTTCTCTCAGAACGGAACTGGAAACAGCAACATGTTTGCTCAGCAACGAATCAGGGACAATTTAAAATAGCCGTAACATACCATACATGCTGTCTAAGTTTAAAAAAAAACATACACAACATGTAAATTATTGCACAAGAGAAAGGCTCAAAGTTTGCGTAAAATGCAATAGTATTGCCCCATACACATCATGCATTCAAACGGTGAGAACATAAAGAAAAAAAAAAGAAAAAGGAAAAAGAAAAAGAAAAAGGAAAAAAAAAAAAAAAACAGGTGCTGGTGACAAGCACTCTCATATTCTTAGCTTCCGATACTTCTGTTTGTTTGTTTGTCTGTTTGTTTAAATCGCATGGGACTAGAAAAAAATCCTACAGGGGGAGTGGGGCTGGAGGGCGATGGGGAGGAGAGGGTGGTGAAAAGGAGGTGTCAGGTGGGAGTGAGGGAGGGGGTATTAATATACCTCTATTCAGTTTTTATATCATTATTCAACACTCGATCACTGTGCCATTTTTTCATGTGTTTCTCCAGGGTACTGTACACGCTAAAAGGCATCTTACAAATTTCACATTTGTAAACGTCCTTCCCCACCTGGCCATGCGTTTTCATGTGCCTGGTGAGCTTGCTACTCTGGGCACAGGCATAGTTGCACAGCTCGCATTTATAAGGCCTTTCGCCCGTGTGGCTTCTCCTGTGGACAGTGAGATTGCTACAGTTCTTGAAGACTTTCCCACAGTACTCACAAGTGTCGCTGCGTCTGCCCTCTTTTGAGCTGGGCCTGCCCGGGCCCGGACCACTAATATGGGGCGTGCTCCCTCCACTTCCCGTGCCGCTGCGCCCCGAGATCCCTCCGTCCAGCTCCCCCGGCGGCGTGGAGAAGCGCAAGCTCCCGTTCTCGGAGGAGTGCTCCGACGAGGAGGCGAAAGGCGATTGTCTGGAGTCTCCGAAGCTAAGGAAGGGATCTTTGAGCTGCCTGGAGGCCGCGTAGCCGGCGAGCCACTGCGAGTACACGTTCTCCGTGTTGGGCATGGCGGCCGGGGGAAGGTCGAACTCCTTCTCGAGCTTGATGCGCTTGGAGAAGGGGCTCAGCGAGCTGGGGCTGCCCAGCAGCAGCTTTTTGGACAGGCCCCCCGAAGCCGACTCGCCCGGGGAGCAGCCGCGGCCGTTAACAGTGCCATCGTCTATGCGGTCCGACTCGCCGGCCACCGAGTCTTCGTCGCAAGTGTCCCTGTGGCCCTCGGCCTCGGCCAGGTGGCCGCGCTTATGCTTCTCGCCCAGGACCTGGTGGAAGGCCTCGCTGAAGTGCTGCATGGAGCTGAGCACCATGCCCTGCATGACATCGGGCAGGGCGCGGCCCTCGTCGCCCACGCCCACCACCGCGCCCCGCGAGCTGTTCTCGTGGTGGCGCGCCGCCTCCAGGCTCAGCCCGAAGCCGTAGTCCACCCTCTCGCTCTCGGTCAGCTCCTCCTCCTCCTCTTCCTCCTCTTCTTCCTCTTCCTCCTCGTCCTCCTCTTCCTCCTCGTCCCCGTTCTCCGGGATCAGGTTGGGGTCGTTCTCGCTCTTGAACTTGGCCACCACGGACTTGAGCGCGCTGCTGGCGCTGCCCACCAGGTCGCTGGTGCCAGGTTCCGGGGAGCTGGCGGTGGAGAGGCCGTCGTCGGACTTGACGGTCATGGGGGACGACTTGTGCATGTGCGTCTTCATGTGGCGCTTCAGTTTGCTGGCCTGCGTGCACGCGTGGTCGCACAGGTTGCACTTGTAGGGCTTCTCGCCCGTGTGGCTGCGCCGGTGCACCACCAGGTTGCTCTGAAATTTGAACGTCTTGCCGCAGAATTCACAGGACTTGGACTTGACCGGGGGCTGGGAGGGAGGAGGGGCGGATTGTAGAGGAGGGAGGGGGGGCGTCGCCAGGAAGGGCGGCTTGCTACCTGGCTGGAATGGTTGCAGTAACCTTTGCATAGGGCTGGGCCGGCCTGGGGATAGCGGTGGGCTAGACGTGTTCCCTGCCAGCTCTCTAAGTCTCCTAGAGAAATCCATGGCGGGAGGCTCCATAGCCATTGGATTCAACCGCAGCACCCTGTCAAAGGCACTCGGGTGATGGGTGGCCAGGGCCATCTCTTCCGCCCCCAGGCGCTCTATGCGGTGGGGGTCCAAGTGATGTCTCGGTGGTGGACTAAACAGGGGGGGAGTGGGTGGAAAGCGCCCTTCTGCCAGGCCGGAAGCCTCTCTCGATACTGATCCTGGTATTCTTAGCAGGTTAAAGGGGTTATTGTCTGCAATATGAATCCCATGGAGAGGTGGCTGGGAAGGACATTCTGCACCTAGTCCTGAAGGGATACCAACCCGCGGGGTCAGGGGACTTCCGTGTTCGCTTTCTAAGTAGATTCTTAATCCATGAGTGTTCTGTGCGTGTTGCAAGAGAAACCATGCACTGGTGAATGGCTGTTTGCAAGTTGTACATGTGTAGCTGCTGGGCTCATCTTTACCTGCAAAATAATACAACACCAACATCAATGTTTCATCACGGGGAGGGCAACCTGCAATCGCTTACTTATGTTCCACCTCCAGCCTTCCCGGACCCCCAGCTTTCAGCCCCAGGACCTAAACTGGCTGGGCCACATCCCCGGGGCCTACGTGGTTCTTGGCCACATCTCGTGGTTGGTGCCCAGTGATTACTTGGTGGATCGGTCTTCCCGTCGCTTAATTCAGCGCTAAGAATGGTAAATACCATCTCCAAAGCAGAAAAATCTAGACCACTTCAGGCGCTTCAGAAGGAGGGTCCCTATATATTCTAAGGCACACCAGTAACCATCTTCTGAACATTCGGGTCTTTGACCAGTTGTGCTGGGGGAGCAAGCCCTTTCAGTTCATGCCCGAGCCTCCACTCTCACATGTGTTAGGTGAGGGATTTGGGCAAGGTGACCTAAGAGAAACTTTCCTGCTTCAGAAAGCTGGTGGTTCCAACGCCCCACGCCCCCAGAGTAGCAGGATGAGCTGTCTAAATAGGCAATCATTTGTTTCAGAGAGATATCAGAAAAGAAGGTCAACTCATTACAATTCTCTGTAGCCGCAGAGATGCTTTTAATCTTAGCCCAAAATGCACTAGTTGTTGATGGTATTAAATATGAGCAGGTACACAGAGTAACGCTGCAGGAGCTAGCCAAGCACCACTCTCACATCCCCACCCTCAAAGGGTCAGGGAGCCCCAGTTCTGGACCCATCCCCCACCCACCCCTTCTGCCAACGGGCTCCCGTTTTTTTTTTTTTTTCCTCAAAGTAATGTTGCAAAAGTCTCAAAAGAGAAATGTAATTTGGATTTTAACCAGTAGTTTCAAATCCTCGGGGCGTTGTTCCCCCGTCAAACAAATTCGGGTCTAGAGAAGTCAGGAGAGCTGGCACCGACTTCAGCAGACACAGCATCCCCGCTTAGGAGCAGTTCAAGCCGCCAGCACGGTGACGGGCAGCGGGCTGAGAAATGCTACACTAGCCTCCTCCTCATTATTTTGAGAGGCTAACAACGTGAACCAAATTATACAACATCCTGCGCCCTCGGCTGAGCCTCAGCTCCAGTTGAGAAAGAAACAGAAAGATACAGTTCAGCTAGTCAACTCTTTGGCCAGTAGCCAAGCCGTCTGGAGAAGGGCCCTGCTTAAGTCACATTATTTCTCTCTCGCTGAAAAGAACCCGAGAGTGGTAAATGCCACTTTGGCAAAGAGGGGCCAGCTTGACTTCACAATTATTCATTTTTGGAGATAGCTAAATTAAAAAACATATATACACCACGGGAGTAACTAACAGTTTTCCAGTCAACTGCGGCAATAAAGAGAGCGCAAACGGTGGTGGCCAAAGGACAGGCATAAGAAAAACTGATAACTTCCCGGGGACAGCAAAAAAGACGGTGTGTGAACTACAAATGAGAACTAACAAACTTTAGCCCCTCTTGTGAAAGCCAAGTCAGAGAGGTTCCTTAAGCTCCCGCTAGTATTTGTCAGTAACTTTAAAAAGGAAAAAAATTCACCATGGAGCTAAAGAGTGGGAATGAGGAATTAATCAATTATGATTCCTCCATTTAGCAAGGCAGAAAGAAAAGCTGGCAGGGTCTTCTCAGGAGCACTAAACACTCTATTCCAAAACAAGCCAGCCTCGCTGAAGCACTTGTCTGAATAATGGACTCCCTGCCCTGACCTTGTAATTTACTTTACAATGCATTTATAATCTCACTCAATATATCCCACTCCTGGGTAAATCTCTTTAACAAGATTAGATGATAAGATACCAAAATTAGGTTTCAAACATTTGCCTAATGCAGAGGGGGAAAAAAAAGGCAGAAAGATTCTGAAAGAAAACGCTGACATTAGTATCACATTATCTGCCTATTTTTGTTTGCCTCTTCTCTTCAAAGGGAAATAAAAAGCATCATTGAGAGTATTTTCATAAATTTTTTGTTGTTGTTGAACAATGACTTGGGTCCTAAATAGGCAGGGGAAAAAAAAATGATCTGATTCCCACTCCCGTGATCCTCCCTGGCTTTCTCCTCTCCCTCTCTAGGACTCTGTGTTATTATCATACATTTAGCCTGACAATCTGAATTGGGTAAGTAAAAAAGGAGATTTGTCAGCTGAAACAAGTCCTTAACACTTTCATCACTCCAAAGGCCTTAAAACCATATTTTTACCTTATAATATTCTACTGAAACCCAGGCCTGGTCCAACAATTAGCAACGTGGGTTTCACATGCACCAGGAGGTAGCGGTTAACAAATGCTGGGCTCCATAGGCTGCCATCAAGTATCTCATCTGTGTTCTTTCCAAAAGACTTACATGACAAAAGCCCTGTTTATTTTGCTGTCCTGAGCTTCCTAAAATTTATTTCAACGCTAGTTATGTGTTCACACTACAATATGTTATCACTGTGCTGTTATCCTCCCCTCTGTCATACATCAGGTCAGAGAAAATGGCATTTTATCTTATAATGAGCATACAACATACAGTTTTCACTATCGCATTTTAGTATTCCCATCAACTAGATAGTCTTGATCATGAGGGCAGCTAGTGTAATCATAATGTCAATGAGAAGGGCTGTTACGATTGAGACTAAAGATTACATGGAAAGAGCTGCTTTGAAACTGGTAATTATTACCAGTCCACTAATAGCAAATGATGCATTACAGTTTCACCATATAATCTGTATTTCACTCAGCTCATGCCAGTGCACCGTATTATATTACAGTGCTCACAGATTCTAAATTCCTAAACTGCAGTCATCAATAAATGTGTTACTTGCCATAATTTGTGAAATTACTTTGTTCATAACATCTTTGATGGTTTAGAAAGACCAGAATTGATTTCCTGCGTGGCAAAATTAGGGCTACATTGATTTATTGACGTGTAAAATATAATAATATTCTTCATTTACTCTGATGAAAATCAACTTCTCAATTTGAGAGCCTCATTGGGCATTCACAGGGATTGTTTTGATTTAGAGCAATAAACTAAGACCTGGCCCCAAGCTTGGGAATCTGAGGCATTCAAACAGTTAAAATCCCTTATCAGCTCCCTACCAGCTTTGATTTTATTTCATTTTACTGTAGAGAAATGCATTTTTAGTTGACCACAGGACTAGAAAGCCATGTCCTCTAAACCTTACAATCTAGAAGAGCAAGGAGCCTTGGCCCAGGACCCCTGCCTGTGTTATGATCTGGCTTGTGGCTCTTGGCTTGTGGCTCTTGTGGCTCATTTAATTCCTTTGAGCCTTAGGTTTCCTATCTGTGAAATGAGCAGAAAAAGTACCTTTGAGATCTGTGAGGCTCAAATGACAGATGTCAATAAAAGCGCTCTGTAAACTATCAGGTCCAGCATGAAGGAGAGCTTTCGTCACCTAGTATGATGACTGGTCCCATTATGCCCCTAGAGTGGCTTCCAGAGGAAGGTCCAGAATCAAATCCAGGCTGTAGCCCAGGCTGACAGGAGACCCTGGTCGGAGGCCGGAGGGGCTGATTTTAAGTCAAGTGATAGAGGCCCACCAGAAGGAGGCCACAAGGTAGGTGTTAAGTTTAGGGCCACAGAATGGAGCGGGGTTTTACTGTGAACTCCATGATTCATTTCCACATACCTCATTCTGATCACTCCTAAATGGGTCCTGCTGGCATGGGTATCGGTACACTTTACCCCTCCCCTTGGTGGGGAAGAAAAGACAGGGCTCCAGATCAAACACCTGCCTTCCCAATCCTCGAGTCAGACTCTGGCCCTCAGGAAGGTCAAGTGGAAGAGTGAACTACACTGCTTCCCAGACCAGCAGCCCTGAGCCTGTCAACTCCGCCCTCCTCCTAGATGCCCAGCTCCCTTCCTTTCCCTTCTCTCCAAGGGTGGCTCTGTTCCCACAGTCAAGTGGGGCCCCAGGCACCCCCAGCCAAACCAGGAACACTCTCCCCACCCAGCCAGCCTGTTAGGACTTGAAACCTTGAGTCCAACCCCCTAAACTCTGCAATCTGTGACCTAACCCAGGCTTGGGCCCAGCTCTGTGTTGGGAGGAGGGTGGGGGCAGAGGAGGTGCTTTTAACCCCTGTACCACCCAGCCCTCAGGACCTGAGGGCTTGGGAAATTTACACAATAACTCTTTGTTATCTAGGATTACCAGGGAGTTCACAAAAATAAACAACTGGCTTTGAGTTTGGTCTCAGGGCACATGGCTGCCTGCAGACACCATTCACAGTTGTGGTCTAGGTTACCTCCCATTGAAAAACCAGGCCCTGTTTATTGCCCAAACTCCTGCACCTTGCTCTTCTTATTCTCTTTTCATGACACTTTCCTTATTTTTTTTTAACTTTCCACCCATAGGTTTTTTTCATTTACTTGCAAAATAAAAATGCTTCCCTTTAATAAAAATTAGATATCACACTCCTTTTTTTCTTGAACCCGCTTTTCATTGTTTGAGGTGGAATCAACACCCCTCCCCGCCATTGGAGTTTTTAGCCACACATGACTCATACCATTTATTCCTACACAGAGAAGCAAACAACATCTTCCAAAAACCTTCTTATAAACATACAAGTCTAAGTTTCATAAAAATTGATCCCCAATTTAAAAGTTGACTTGAATAAATACATGAATGGGGTGGTGGTATCTTTAAATTTTAGCAAAACTGGGTTAAAAAGAAACAAATAGAAATGTAATATATAGACACACATATATCATGTATAATGTACATATAAAAATACCATGCTTCAATACAGATGTAAATGCATATAGAACATGTATGAGAATAATTTGGGAGTAACTCTAAACATTGGTTCTGGCCTCTATTAAAGACAGATACTATGGTGTAAGTTTAAAATCTTATATGAGGCCTTGGGATGTCCAGAAAATGTCCAGTAATAAAATGGGTCCTGAACACACCGACATATGCAGTCTCCAGTTTTGGGGTCAGACAAGTCCTCAGAAAAGAGAACTGCAGGAATGAACTGCCGTCAGCACCATGTCTTCAGTGAGAAGAAAAAAAGTGGGGGGAAGAGGGGCAGGAAGGGGGACAAAGGAAAAATCAGTGGGGGCTAAGTGGAGAAGGGAAAGGGTGCCAAGTGAGTAATGGAATAATACATATGCGGATACCCATCTATTTTAGAAGTAACTCCCTTCGGTACTTAAAAAGTAAGGGTAATTTCCAGAAACTCTTAACTCTGTACACATGGACATTCATAGAAGAAATAATGTTGAACTTACAAATACCCTGCGGGGCATATTCTGCACTCATCCCGGGTGTGGGGATTAGAGCTCCGTGGGCAGAACGTGGGGAGGAGAGGCCCCTCCAGTGCAGAAGTTTATCTGTGAAAGAAACCCAAAAATCAAGCACTCGAGCTATAAACAACGTGCATCTTAAACCACAGGATATCACATTTCAATTCCATTAAAATAGATTAACCTCATTACAACAGCCTTGCAGATAGCTACCAGGCCCAAGGCCTGTATCAAAAGAACGGCAAAGAGTTATTTCCACAGCTTTGCTTTGTTTTTCATTTTGGTCTTTTGGACAAAAGGAAAGGGGATGTTTTTGGTCTGGGGGGTGGTCTTTGGTTCATGTTTGTTGATTTGTTTATTGTTTGGTATCTCATCATAAGAGATTTATAAATAACGAGGAGAAAAAGAGTGACGGTAGGTAGGTTTTATCTGCCAGGCTGGTGAACATGCTTACGTTTACTTGACATCACAGACAAGCACAAGCCAAAAACAATATGCTGGTAGGAAATGAGGAGACTTGGGAACCCTCTCTTCTAGAACAGAGCCCCACTTCACCTTCCCGTCCACTGCCCCCTCTCCCCGGACAATGTCCACAACAACATCTTCAGGGACTGGGAACTCAGAGGTGATAAAGGACTCCACTGGGCCACACTCTAGAATTCTACCAGTTTGGCTTCTTAAAGTCATGGAGAGTAAAGAGTAGACTTTGGGGTCAAAATAACTTTGGTCAAGTGCTCACCCTTGAGGGTGAGGAACCCTGCCATTGAAAGACAGAACCAGCAAGCCCAGAATAGCAGCACCCAGAGAAAGTGGCCCACTTCTCCATTCCACTGCATTTGGTTGCGTTCTTGGTGAGAAATAATGACTCCGCACACTAATAAACATAAATCTAGCAGTAAAACAAGCATTCCTAGCACTGAGATTTTTGTAAGAAGGGAAATCTTTGGTGTGTGCAACTTGAGGATTATATGGTTTATGTGGTAAGTTCCCAGCTTTTCCAAGTCCATCTTGAGTTAACCAAGCATACAGAGTTCAAGTTCAAGACAGAGTGGAGGAGAGATGGAGCAGGAGCTGTTTGGTATGTTCTAGAGGCTCTGTGATGATTGGGAGAGGCAGGAGAGAAGAAAAACAGACTTTGATGGTGGGTAAACAGAGTATGTTTTCCATTAGCTTAATACTAAAAGCACTTAAAAGTGTTGCTGTTGTACTCTAGGGTAGCAGGTCTCGAGTGTAAAATACATCCTGTTCTCCTTATATTGCACACTGCCAAGAACAGCCAAGGCACTCGGTAGGCACAAGGTTTCCTTTCATGAGGTGCCTGGTATGTAACAATGGCGTGTTGCTCGTGGAAGGCATAAAATCTGTTAGCAGGCCTGCAAAGGGAGATCGCCGGTGCTCCTCCCAACCCAAGACCAGCTTCGGCAGCATTTCCTCTTCTCTGACCCAAAACAAAATAAAAACCACAAAATGAACCAACACAAGCAGGAAGATCAGACTTAAAAAACTGTCTTTATTGGACTGTTTACCTTAAAGGAATTGAGAGTAGAGGGTAAAATTAACTACAGATTCTGTGTGTTTCAACAAGAAATCTGAGACTCCATTCCTGCACTTGTTCTTGCCTCAGCTATTTAATAAGTGGCCTTGCCAAGACTGAAATCCTTTTCTTAGGAGACCCACAACCTCAGATGCCCCTGTGACCCCAACATAAAAGCAACAAGGTTATTTAGATCTTTGCATGAGGACAGTGATCAAATTCCCTATTGGTCATTCTGGGGAGAGATCCTAGGGTGGCAGTGGGGTCTTCAGGAGATATGGCTCAACAGGCAAACCAGGACTGGCCACTCACATGCCATCTGTGGCTGGCAGGCTGTCCACAAACCCACCAGGGCTCAGCAAGTTGAGCTTGGGGGTTGAGAACAGGACAGCAACCCAACCCAGGTTACCAAGCAGCCGGCCACGTGGTAGCCAAACAGGTCTCATATCCTCAAGAGTATCTGGCATCATGGTTTGGGCTGGCTTCTGATGGCTGAGATGCAAGAAACACCAGCAGCTATCAAGCCTGTGCCTTCAATGAACAGAAGGGGGACAGAGAGGCCTTGAGAAGTTCAGAGACGTCCCCTGACGACACTGAGGGCTAAACACAAAGTGAAGATCAGAATTCGTCTCCTGAATGCCCATCCAGTGTTCTTCCTTGGGTAACCCATCTCCCTTCTCACCTCTGGGTTCCCACCTGCTTAAGAAGCATCTACACAGGGAGTTCACTTCTGCTCCTGCTTTAAGAGTAACCATCTTGCCTCAGGACCTTCTCTGAGGGAAGAAGCCAGCCCAGAGTGTGGCACGGGACTCTCAAAAGGTCCAAATCAACTGACTTGGTTTCCAAAGGGGTGAACAACACCTGATCTATTTTCTGCACCTCTTGGCTCACCCCATCTTTTCACCCCCTACCTCTGCCTCCCTTGCAGCATTAGGCAGCTGAGAAAGGAGCCATTCTTATCAGCCAACCACGCTCTTCTGGAAAAGCAATTGTAAAGCACATTGTCTTAGCAAGAGGGACTGGACTCTCTTTTTTCAGGAAAAAGGTCAGAGCAAAGCCACTTGGGAACCTCTGCTGATCTGCCACTGCTCTCACACCCAACCCGACCACGCCAAGCTCCTTGTAAGTACAATCGACATTCCCACAGGAACTGGAAATGCTAAATTGTTAATAGCTTCCCTAGGGTTTAACTTCTTGCTATGATGCTTTCAATTATTTCATCAGGGTTTAGGCAGAGTAAAGTTTCACAATTAATGCTTCTAAGCATCACATTCCACCAGCAGCTCTGCCTTCCCAGGCTGGGATGAGGGGAAGGAGCAGGCCCCCGTTGAGGCCTCTTTTTTTTCCCTACCCTCCTTCACCTGCTCCCCAGGGAGAGGGGGGTTCGGGTTGCTGGCTGGGAAGAGGGGGTCTCGCTATGCTCTCTTGACCCTTCTGCTGATATGTTTAAGGCTGTAGTTCGCCAACACAGACCTGGGCCAGGTATCAGCATCACATGGGAATTTGTTTGAAATGCAAGTTCTCAGGCCCCTCCACAGGGATCTGAATCAGAGACTGGGACAACCTGTGTGGAACTAGGCCTCCGGGTCACAGACACTCCAGCTTCGTAAGTGCTGTCTTAGGTGAGGAAAGGTGAGGCTGCTGGCATGAGGCTGGTTGCATGGTTCTGCCTGGTTCTGCTGGGAGTCACCTTCTCTAGGACTGGAACCATCCGAAGCACAGCACTCCTGGGAAATCCCGCAGGATCACTCTATGCGGAATAGGAGATTTCTGTCCCTCTCGGGCCAGGGCCTTGAGACTCTCCATCAAGTCCGGAACTCTCTCCACATAGTAAGAGATCAGCCAGCATGTCAAGTTCACATCAAGCAGAGGGCGACCTCCCTGCTCTTGGGAAAGCTGGGGCATTCTCCACTCAGACCCTGTTGCCCTTTCGGGAACCTCAGATGTAATATGTTGCCCTCTTCTGTCTCAATGTCCTTTCAAGGGCCTTCTGTGCCTGTGGTGAATGGTGTTTTAGCCTGTTCTCTGTCTCATAAAGGTCTCTTTAGCCACAACATTCCTGCTTGAACATTCAGAAACGCCTTGTGGGTTATAAGGTTACAAAGGTTATAAGGTTGCAAAGCTTCCTCATGGTGGAATAAAAGCAATGAAGCTTATTCTTCAGGTCTCATTAAAAACCTGTGACACACTGGAAACAGTTTAGATTTTACACTGCCCAGCAGTCACTTTGTGTTTCTATATACACTGGGTACCAACTTCCCCCTCCACTCATCCCTACCCTGGGCACCTGCTTTAGCCACAGAGCTCTGGAAGCCCAGTGGGATTTTCCTGGAGTTGTAGGCCATTAAATCAAGTCTCAGGTTCCTCCAGAACATCTCAAGGATTCCCTTACTATTGACATGCCATTTGCTTCAGAAATTAATCAATGGGGATGTAAAGCAGCCACAAACCAGATACTGCCACCGGTCTAGGAACATACAGCAATGGCTAGGCACCATTTCCAGCACACTTCAGGGTGTTTCAAATGCCTTTAGACAATTTTTCTGTCTTACCCCTGAGACAGGACATAAAAGCAGTCCAGTTGCCCCAAGCAGAAGGGTTACCATGTGAAGCTGTGACCTCCCCCTTCCCTCTTGGCACTTCTAGAAGAGGATGGATGATGCAGTGCATCCACATGGGAAGTGGTCTCTTTACTGGTAAGAAGCCATAATAAAGGGCCCTTCTCTCACTAAGATTCTCAAGTGCCCTCTGTCTGCCCAGCCATCTGCCAAGTTAGAAACTACACGTAAGCACCCTGAAAGTTTGCAAAGTTCTTGGAATGAAACAATTCCAGTCTATCCATATTACTGGATCCAAATAACAAAAACAAACAAACCAAAAAAACAAAACCAAACAAACAAACAAACAAAAAAGACAAAAAAGAAACAGTGCAGCTAGTCTGAATATGAAGCTTTTTAAACTTAAAACCAAATCCCTCGGTCTCTCGGTCCTCTCTACAACAGACACCAGATCTTCTTGACAGTTTCTGTGATTCATCACAGAAAGTAGAGCAAACATTACCTGAATCAATGTCCTGAGTTTTATCAGTCTAACCAGAAAATGTGCCAGCTTTATCATTGCTAACAGAGTTCTTAATTAACCTTCTGGTATTATCAAAATCACATTCCCTTTTATTGTAGAAATGAGCATTTACATGAGCTATTTTTTCCATCAGTACTTTTTAACTAGCTTCGGTTTTACCAAATCATGGTACTCTTTAAAAAGTGTATTCTGTCCTAAGGAAAACAAGTGAGAATTAATTCCAGAGGCATGGCACTATAGAACTTCCTGCTGAAACTTGCCGATGCTTCTTATATTCCTCGATGCTTCACCAGTGACTTTAACTGCATCTATCACTCATGTAAAAACTTTTTTTTCTTTTTTAACCAATTCAATCCTCTTGGAGCCTTGATGATCTAAACCACATTACAAAGTTCACCTTATTACTGTTCTTGCTCTAAGCATTCTATGAAGAGGGAGGGAGGGATGCTATCTTTTGTGCCCCTTTATCTATAAAAATGCATAAAATGAAAGTCACCAATCTGTCAGTCCTAAACAAAATTTTCTGCAATCTGTGTCTTTAACATAAGCAAAGCATATAATTCAAAAAAAAAAAAAAAAAAGCTTGCTTTTCTGAAGAATAACTAAGCCAAAGACTTTGTGTTCCATCTTTGTGTTGAAATGCAGATTTCCCACTAAAAGGCAAATCCTTCATTTCAAAAGGTTGAATAGGATGGTACTTAAAAAAAGAATTCCAGCTGGTTAAATTTAGGGTGTTGAAAAAAGTTCACTCCAATAATATTCTTTGGCTCTGGGCCCAAAATATTTTCACTTGATCGTGAATTAGATAAATTTTTATTACACTTTAAGCTTTTGCCTTCGAATGGTGAAACTTATGGAGGAGACCAGAAAGAAGGGCAGCTGTATAAAAAGATAAATTGTCTTTAGGTCAGTTTTTTTTCTTTAACTTCATATCTCACATTGCAAAAAAAAAAAAAAAAAAAAAACCAAAACGTGAGTACTCGGGATAAGGTCTGTTTATTCATTCTTTGTTATATTCACTTAGCAAGTATTTACAGATAGCCTGGTATGCCCGAAGCAATGGGCTGGCCTCTTTGGGGAGAAGAGGCCCACACAGACTTTTATACGGGAGAAAAAATAAAGACTCTACTCCAGTGCAGAAACTGTGATGAGAGGAGGAAAGATAAAATGGAAATTCAAAGTAAAGAAATGACTTGCATCAAAAGTAAGGAGAGTGGGTTTAGGGAACATGTAACTTAGGAACTGGGCCTGGCAAACCAAGAGAAAGGAAAGATTCGCTGGACAAAAGGAAAAGCAGGTAGGAGGGCTTGCAGAGAAGCAAAGCCCAAGGTGTGCACAATGCAAGCAGGTAGTTCTATTTAAATCAAAATAGTCCCCAAACAGCTGGGCTTGGTGGTGCATGCCTATTATCCCTGCTATTTGGGAGGCTGAGGCTAGGAATCACTTGAGTCCATGGGTTCGAGACCACCTCAGGCAACATAGCAAGACCTAGTCTCTATAAAAAAAAAAAAAAAGTCCCCAATTTATTCAGTTGTCCAAAGAGGATAATGTCATCAAGGTAAACCCTTTGAGGATTTTACTGAAGTCTTCAGTTTCCACAAGTTGATATTTTCAAATATCATCTTTCTTAAATAAAGGACACAACTGTGTGAACTACTGTGAACTGCTTTAGAGAAGTTCACCTACCCTGTTTAGTTTTCCCTCCTCCTGTATATTTTTGCCCTCTGATGAATGGTGGGTGGTCTGCGAAGGCAGAATTCACTGTTTCATTCCTCTCCATCAGACAAACAAGCGTTGATAGCCATGTTCTTCTCTATAATACCATCTCCCCGGCTTAAGTAATCAATTTCAGATGCAGCATTGCCACTTGAAGATGGGCTTGTACTTGCTGACACATATTCAGCAAATGACAAGAGATATGGAGATTTTCCTACACCGCCTTGTCTCTTCAATCATGAACTTGACCCTCCTTCCAAATATCCCCTTCTCTTCAAAACAGGAGTAAGGAAGATGAGGAGGTGGCGGGTGGTACTCTTACTCCTCTGAGCCCTCATTTGAGGGTTTCATTTGTGTCCTGTGGTGTATGTGCATGCACACACACACACACACACACACACACTGGCTCTGCCCAAGGTATTTGTCAGATTAGTTGGGGAAATTTGGAAACTACTTTTAAAGATGCTTTTACTCTCTGCAACCCCTCATGACTTCCACTGAACCTCAGATTCTTCTCTTCCTTCAGAAGACTAGAAACTGGTTCCACTGGAGAATTACTGGGACAAAGTCAGAAATCTCACCACCTCTGTGTGACCTTGAGTACAAAAACCCCTTCCCTTTTCTGGGTCTAAGTTTTCCTGTGTTTAAAAAGAAAAGGTTGGATTAGATGGGTGGCTTCTGTCTCCTGTTCCCTAGGCCAGCCTGAGTCTCCTTGAGACCAATCAAAGGCAGGAGTCTCAGCTGCAGGTGAGACCATGTATGGGCCACCCTACAAGCTGACCAGGAAAGCCCTATGCCCCTGTGACCTTGCCAGGATTAGGAGAAACCTAGGAGCCAGAGCTGGCCAGGTCCCACTACCAGGCGCGTTCTTAACCTGAGAGGGTAGGCTTGGTGATTTCAGCTTCCTGGGCATAGCCCTGCAAGAACTCACCTGTCCAAGCTTCAAGGAGGAAACCTAGCTAAATCCTAAGCCAAAGAGACTGAAGGTCAGAGAGAACCAGGAAGAAACTTCCCTCAAACTCAAGCTAAATGTCAAGGGAAAAGGTCTCTGCTGTCCGTGCCAGAAGGCCAGTGGCAAAGCTCGGCCTCATGCCACAACCTGGCACCCACTGCTTTCAAGGGCACACGCAGGACTCTAAGAAAAGTGAGTCTTCTCCCAACCACCGCAAACCAGGGCAGCGAGGCCCTGTGGTCTGTGCTCTCAACCAACTTGAAGTGTTCCTGGAAAGCCATGTGTAAAATGAATTTCTGTAAACTGAATCACATTTGCTAACGGACATAATTTCAGAGATGTTTCATCACCCTTCCAGGCTCATCGAAAATTGGCAGGGCTTCTAACATTTTACCTTTTAAGTGCTTCTTCCTCCACCCCCTCCCCAACCTCTCAGTCAAGTAGTTAATGATCTGTAAACAAACACTTTAAATTCAGTGGGGGAGCTCACTATTTAAAGGAACCCTGTGGTGAAACCTTTTGAAAAAAGTTAACAATCTTTCTGTAATGTGAAAAATCACCCTCTAATTTATCAGTTTCCATTGATGAGGTTTCCTGTGTATTGGGCTTTCTTAAGGTGGGCCCCAGTGCAATGCTTCCTGTGAGCAGAGGGGTGAGCGGGAATACAGACCGCCCGGCATACCCTTCTCTCACCCAAGTTTTCCAGCCTTGTACACATTTTCCCGCGGATGCCACTTCACGCCTACCTACCCCGGTTGAGAAATGAAGGACAGAAAATCGCAGATGAAGACACCTGAAAATCTCGTACTGCGCGCTTTTCCTGATTTAAATATAAAATGCCTGAGGAGGATGGCACCAGCGTTTTCAATTGTGGGAGGAAAAGTCTATGAAGACTCTGGGACCAGATGAGACTGACCATTTCCCAAACAAGCACTTAATGCTGATAACACCAGCCAGGGTGGAGAAGGACTTGTCTATCAAAGCCAGTGAAACGTGCAACTCCCAAATTACTCCGAAGAGGCCACCCGAGTCTTTTTATCTGTGTCCACTCGTAACGAATGCATTTATGCTTCTCTATCACCACTTTCGTTGGTTTTCAGAGAGTACCACAAAACCAAGCTTAGCACATACAAGACCCTGCTGTTTTCGAGTGTTCTTGGGCATTGAAAAGAAGGAAGCCAGTGGCGCAGGAGCAGTGGTGCTGGGTGAGACAGGAGGGGAGGGGAGAGGTATGCGGTAGGTGGATGTGAGCAGGTCCAGGTGGTGCTGCTGCTTGGTGAGCTGGACAGCTTCCTGGTCTGATTTTCTATGACTGGCCTATGCAATCTGTGGGCAGAGAGGGGACCAAGAGAATGGGCAGCCCCAGGGAGTATGCCCTGACTCCTGTGAAGGGCTTTATCTTCTACCCAAAGCACCCTTTTTCAAATTCCCCTCTGGAGCCCCATCCCCACAATCCTGTGGCTAAGGAAAGGCAATTTCCTTGCCTCCCCACTGAGGACATGGAAGATCTCAGGACAGTCCTGCTGTGGTTAGTGAAGGCAAGGCCGGAGTCCAGCCCATTCTGGAGACCAAGTTTTGCCCCTGGTCCACACTCAGCTCAGAAGCCCTCAAGGGGTCAAATGAAGGCAGAGCATGGTGCTGGGCACTAGTTTGATGGCTGCGTACAATCACTTGCTTTCCTGGGACAATAGTGTGGAGTGTGTGCATCAGGGGGCTGTGGAGAAGGCACATGCCACAGGCCTAAGGCTCTTTGACAACCTCCACCAAGTGACTCTTAGAACCGGAACTGGCCATTCTCCAGAATTGAAACCTATTATATCCTATGGTTAACACAATGCTGCTCGGAAATTATGAGAGCTAATTTAAGGATTCCAAGCTCTACAAACTGGGGGAAAAAATGGTCTAGCAGGTCAGGCTCTGACATTTCTTCAGGAAAAAAAAAAAAACAAAAAACTAGGCTGCCCTCTTGCCTGAGGTGAGATTAAAACTGTGAGGCCAGGCCTTGTCCCATGGCAGCCAGTTCGTCTCTCAGTTACAGGCCTCTGCCCGCCCAAAAGTTCCTCCAGTTTCTGCTAGGCTTCTCAGTCCCTCAGCACTTCCCTCCCCCGGGCTCATCCTAACCTCTCTGATGAGTACCCACAGAACAAAGCAGAGGTAGACAGAGCCTATTTACTTGAGGCCTATTTTCTTGGCTTCATGGTTACTTTCCTGGCTTTCTACCCAATTTCTTATCCTTCATTTATACCACTGACCAACCTGGAAAGTATTTCCTGAATAAAACAGAAATACCCACATGCTTAATCTACAGTCATCAAAAGGCCCCAAACCAGCCACAGGGTGGGGGCTGCTGACTGTTCCTGGGTTTACTAATTCTGTTGACTCAGTGGGGTAACACCCAAAGTTATCAGACACCTTCAAGCTCCTCAGACCAAGAACCCACCATCTCATCACTCCTTTCTACTCACCAGACCAGTCTCCTTGGGACTCAATTGGCACAGACCTGGCTTCTCTAGGCAAAGAGGCTGTACTCCCTTTTGACCTCCACATATACATCAAGTGAGACCTAAGATACCTCACATTTCAGAGATCCCAGGACAGTTTTCATTTTGAATATCTAAGACTGCTTGGGAAATAAGGTCTGAAAGGTTTAGTTTTCTCCCCATGCATCCTAACTTTGAGACTGACCTGGACTACTGATGTCAAGATCTCTGTCTACCAGCTATGGGAGACACTCTCCTCTCCCTAACAAGCCCCTCAGGCTGAAAGCCTTTGCTTCCAGAGCCTAGACTTTTGACTGCTGGATAGAAAGCCCCCTCTGTCACCGGCCCACAGATCTCCACAGACATCGCACTCAAACCCTGTCAGGCGACAGGGAGTGTGGACAGCAGGGCTGACGGGGTTTCAAAGAGGCCGACTAGGCAAGAACCATCCTGTACGCCTGCCCCGGCTCTAACGCAATAAAATGTCTTTTATCAGCGTAATTCAAGGCAAAGAGTCAAGGGTCTGTCACCATTTTAAAGAGGCTTATTACATGGCCACAAAAATTTGCCTCAGGCTCAGACCTGGCATGTAAGGTATCAGCGTGGGACAAGTTCTTTTGATTTGATTTTATTTTCTTACAAAATCTGAAAATGAAACGCTCCTGTCCCTCCCTTCCACCAACCGTTTTTTGATTTATGGGGAGGAGGAAAGAAATCTGAAGTTGACAGGTTGGGACAACTCCACTCAGCTTTCTCACTCAAAAGCTGCTTTTGTTAAGCCATACTTTGCATTTATGGCCTGCGGCTCTTGGCTGGGGCTGGCAGCTCCTCCAGTGTGCAGCAGGATCTGGGCTTTCCCGGAGGAGGCTGGTCTGAGACTGCTGCTACCTTGCACCGGGGGTGGGGTGCACCAAGATTCAGGGGCTTCACATGAGCTCCCAGGCCTGGACAGTGGAAGGGATGGTAGATGGTATGTCCCAATTCTGGCTCCACACTACATTTCTCTTGGGTCCAGAACTTTATGTGAGCCATATGTATTATCCAGGGCTGGTTCTCCAACTCAAGTGCAAGTTTTTCTGAGAACCAAGGCTATATTGTTGACTTCTCACAGCCTGGCACTATTCTGGGCAAAGAAACACCTCTCACCGCACACCTGAAATCAAACACCGGTCTGGACTTTTCTGGTTGAAGAGCTATTCCAAATGACCTTGCTGGAAGGAGCCAGCAGGGGCCAGGGGAAACTTCCTTTCCTGAGGCCACTGGGGTCTCCCTCTGGAAATGGTTAAGGAAGGAGCCGCCAGGTCTGCCTTGACCCGGAAACTCCTTGAAAGTAACTGCTAGAGTAGCCAGGGAGGGGAGGTGGTGGGTGACCCCAGGGATCACAATGGTGTGAAATATATATATATAATTATTATTATTATTATTATTATTATTATTATTATTATTATTTAAATTTTTTAAAAGGAAGGAAAAAAAAGAAAGTAACTGCTGGTCCTTCGGTTCACTGTGCCATTTTGGTGATCTATTATTATTATATATTCATTCAGTCGTTGTTATAGACAATCAGGTTAATAATTCACTTTCCATACAGTGCGTTAATTGCACATTTAAGAGTTACAATAGGTGTTAAATTTTCTTGTCTTCTGATAAATTGGCCCCAATTACCTAGTCCAGGTCCCTTTCCTTCCTCTCTCTCTCTCTCTCTCCCTCATTTTAGCAATCTCCCACACTTTCCTCTATTCTCATCCCCCACTTACACCTCCGTCTTTCTGCCCCAAGAGAGAGAACAGTGTGAAGTCCTTCCATTTAAATAATCCTACTTAGATCCCATAATTTTGCTCTACTGAAAGGGCTTCAAAATATGGCTAGGAAAAGGACATGGTGGTGCATACCTGTAAGCAGCAGCCTAGGAAGCTGTGGCCGGGACCAGGGATCACGGTTCGAGTCCCGCCAGGGTCACGTAGCGAGACCTAGTTCCAAAAAAATATAGCTGGGCGTGGTGGTGCGTGCCTGTAATCCCAGCTACCTGGGAAGCTGAGGCTGGGGATTGCTTGAGTCTGTGGTACCCCGGGCAATGTGTGGTTCCACAGGCAAAAATAGAGAGACCTAGCCTCAAAAAAAACTATGGCTAGGAAGCTAGTCATGAAGGTGCAGTCAAGGCTGGCTAGGTGTGATCTGAAGCACAGAGAACACCTGCAGTGGCCCACACCTCCTCATCTGCATTGCACTAGATCCTGGCATTGCCCAGGAGAAGTCTGGAGAAGAACCAAAGCCCACATGCTTCCTGTGGGACCAGGGTCTCCCAGCTGAATGACTGGCAAGGGCTGGCCATGGGTTGAGGAGGTAACCCGGGCAGATTCCTTTTCCACCAGGTGTCCATGTCCAGGTTCAACCCCTACCTCTGTTTGGGACTCACTGGGGCATAGGAACAGAGAAACATCCACACCCTGAAGACAAAAACACAGAGGGCATCCCAGGAAAGGTAAAACACAATCAGAACCCCAGGCTTCCTCTCCATGTCCCAAGAGGTAAACCAGGACCTTCGTACCTCTGTTCTGTGGTTTTGACACACTACACCTCACCCACCACAAACATACAACATGCTTTCAAGGGTCAAAGCAATATCTGCCCCCAAGTAGGGCAATGTGGTCTGTTGACCCAGGTCACACAGGGTGGAACTGAGGTCACTCAGGTCACAAGCTGAGGGACCTGACAGGGAAACCCAGGCAAGATGTGGGTGCTGCTGGCATAGGAGGGAGAGTGATAAAGGGCCATCATCACAAGCTCCAAGCTAGGAGGGAGTGATGCGGGGACATGCTGTTTCTCCATTTCAACGAGTTGTGATTTTTTAAAAATCTTTTTTGGATGCTCCACTCCCTACATGCTTCTGTCTCCCACATGCTCTAGTACACAAAACCCAGTATCTTAAAAGACACGGGGCTTTTTTCCCACAAATGAAATCGTCAGCCAGACCTTAGCATAGTCAATGGAGTGGTGGGAGACCTTTGGGGTCAACACAGTGTTCTGGAATTACAGGAGCATGGTAGACTCTCTGGAAAGTAAAACTGGGGGAAGCCCCAGTAGCCAGCCAGCCCAGGAGAAAAGCCCAGCTCTCATGAAACCTGCCTAGATGCAGAACATCTTCAGAACCCTTTAGTAGGGTCTCATCTTGACATTGCGGAACCTTTGGAAACATTCTATCTAGAAAGTTTAGCTTGGTTGGAGGGTTTTTTTTTATTGTTTGCTCAAGTTGTGGTTTCTTTTCCTCCATAGAAGAAATAAATTTGGATCTGTCTTTATTTCCTGTTCGTGAAGCGGACAGAAGGAGGGTGTGCAGGGGAGGAGATGTGTGGGGAGCAGGCTGATAGATGGAGCAGGGCCGAGAATATCCGGAATTGGAGAAAAGTGAGAAAAGGAGCTTTTTCTTGGCTTCCAAACAGTTGGAATTTCTACTGCCACTGCTTAGATCCTGGGCACCAGGCATAGGGAGTGGGAAAAGGGGCATGTGACAACTTTGCCACAAATCAGGATTTGGCATTTAAATCCACAGGAAGCAAGAAGAATGGGAGGACTTCTTATTTATAGATTTGCAGATGAATTGAAGGAGATAACCAAAATGCACTTCTCGTGTATCTGAACAAGCAATTCCATTTTCTGACTTGGAAAGTTTCCCCTAAGGGAGTACCGCCCGACCCCGGGCTGCGGGCTGCATCCCAAGGTCAAGATCAGCTTCCTGAACGCGGGCCGAGGGCCTCCGCAGTGGTCGCAGCTCAAGAATTCTACTTTGAAGGACAGGTTGGTACCATACACATTTAACTGGATTCAGTTCATCGGATTATACAGTGCCTTGCTTTCTGGAATATGTAATCATCTCTTTCTGATGACATTTTAAATATCCAACTAGACAAATAATTGCAGCAATAATTGATAGCAGAGTCAAGCTGGAAGATCACTGATTGGCAGAGTCCCCACCGAAACAAATCTTCTTTCTTTCAAACATTACAGGAATGATGCTTAAATCTAACTTTTGCTGATAAATGCTCAAAATCTGATTTACTGATAAAGGCACTGCAAGAGAACCTGCACTTCAGCCTGTGATTACTTTGTGAGCTGTTTGAGAAGAATCAGGTGGCATGATTTATATTATTTTATTCCCCATGAATAACAGCAAGGAAAGAGTGGGGGGGGGTTGCAGAGAATCCACTCAGGCTAAAGGAGCGTTGCTGTATTTCCAGTTGACGATGCCAACCAGCCATCGGTTTGCAGCCCTTTCCCCTCTCACAGGTATCCCGTGGCACCGGCACAGTCCTGACAGGCAGAAGACCCAGAAAGGAAGACACAAAGGATGGACTCCGGTGTCTGCAAGCTGGTCTACACCATCCCGCAGACTGGGGCTCAAACTCCCAAGTCCTACACAGAGTCCCATGTGGGGTCGGGAGACCTGAGCTGGGGTCCCTGTGACCTCAGGCAAGTCCCCAATCTCCTTCGCCCCAGTCTATTTCCCCACACAAGGCAGAACCTGAATCAACTGAGTCTCCATCATGTGTTTTGATTGTAATATTCAAGTAGTTACGGTTTGGGGCGCTGCTTTCAACAATTCAGACCCTGTGGAATGCTGTGATGGTCAGAAATAACTCACAGAGGATGCCTGTCTCCGGGAAACATCAAATGGATGAGCTGGGGTATTAGCAGACACAGATTACAGTAAGGAAAATCTAAAACAGAAGATGTAGCTGAGTGCCCCAGCTAGCTACAAAGGCAAGAATCCAGGGGTGGGGTCTGAGCGCTTGCCCCACGTACTGGAGTCTGAGGATTTCCTTTCCTTCCCCACTTCCATTTTCTTTTCTTCTTGTTAGTCTTTCTTCCCATCTTTCTTTCTTTCTTTTTTTTTTTCCGGGAGGGGGGGGAGGTGGGGGTGGCATTCTTTCCCTTGAAACCAAACCATTATAAGGAAGTTTGCCTGGTAGCTTCTGCTAAAACTCAGAAGCTGGTTACATGTAATGATTATCTGCGCCGTGACACTTACCGCGTATGAGGGGGCTTGTTGAGCAGCTTTACTCTAATTTAGAGCTCCTCCGTTAATTAGAAAGCCCTCAGATTTTCAGCAAATGCAGGTCACTATCGACAGCTCACGCTTTTGATGCTTCCTTCGTCTGTGACAGTTGTCGGGCTGCCCTTCCAGGAGCTGGCAGGGTTGTCCAAACTCTGACAGTGTCAGAGAATTCAGTCACCACAGCCGTTTCGCGGGAAGTTACAGAGAAGGTGACTGTCCGCAAAGACTGTTGCCCCACAGCCAGCAAGCCTGATGAAATTTGCATTCATATTCAGCTAAAAATAGCTCAAATTTCAATCCTCTCTCCCCCTTCCTTTGCCTTCTTTCTCCCTTCCCTGTCTCTTCTTTCTACCTGCTTCTCTTTTCTTTCCTTGCCAGATCTCCCTTTTCTCTCCCGCCCTCCTTGATTCACCCCTACTCAGGGTCCTCTGCTATAGAAAATGGTTACATTCACTAGAAAGGGAAGTAGACTTCACAGCTGCACCAGGTTACTTTTTATTGAAATGGCTGTGATTGTGGAACAGAAACTCCCCCAACCTTTTAAAAAAAAAAAAAATTCCTATTTCTTTGCACTGGTCAGTAGCTGCCCCTGGTGAGGTGGAGGTCAAGCTTGCTCTGCCAGGAAGGCTCATATGTCTTTTCTGAAGGGAAAATGAACCTTGATGGGGGAGGAGGAGGGGAAGAAGGAAAGGTTGACAGCTCCAGAAGCAAAAATGCACATAAGGCTGAGCTTCCCTGTCTTTATCGTCAGCCCAACACAAAACCTAAAGTTGCAGAAGCTCTCTCTTAGGAATAGATCATTACGGGTTATATTCGGTGAGGGGAGGGGAGGAGATGGTATGTTCATGACTAAGTGTGAGTAAATCTGTATTATGTCAAGTTCATCTAAGTTCATCAAGTAAAACAAAATATCCTCCATGACACTTAGGATTTGGCGGAAGAAGACTGATAATCTAGAATCAAAATAGAGAAATCATTAAGCCCTGGAAGAATAGGCTATCCCCTTGCCACCGTGTTTTCCAAGATGACTTGTCTCAGCAGACAAGGAAGGACTCCATTCCTTAAGCAGACACAGATCTTCCTTGAGGTTTGGACAAACCCATGCAGGAAGCTGAGGGAAGTGGGAGCCTGGCTTTGCAGTTGCTGACTTAGGAAATGCACTGGGATGGGATGGTGTGGAATGCCACAGGCTATTCTGATGGATTCACACAGATCCAAAATTAGCTAACGTCATAATGACTGGGAAGGGTGGAGCAAGGTGAACCCCAGCCAGAACCCTGAGGATGGCATCCTCAACATTTGCAGTGGGTTGAAATCCCAGCGGGGGCCCCGATCTCCAGCGACATCCTGTCGCTATCAGCTTGGTCACTGGTTTCCAGACACCAGTCCCAGGAAATCCCAAAGCACCCTGAAGCCAACTGAAAAACCAGAACTGTGTGAGACAGGACATTGGCTAAATCCCTAATATTTATATATTGCCTGTGAAGGGGGGGGAACTTGGAAAACAATTGGAAAGATGACCAAAGTCAATCATTTGAAAAGAAAAACCCTCCATTTAACGTCACAAAGCTGTTGAATATTAGGTTCCTAGGAAGCTGTCCCAGCAACCCAGATATGAGAGACAACGTTTGCTATTCTGGGGTGAGAAGTGAAGTTGCCTTTCACTCGGGACTGTCAAACATGGTCTATAAATACCAGCACTGCCCCTGTGAACACTGGGCTCAGCTCCATGAAGAGACAGCAAGTGTTTCCCTCAGGTCACACAGCAACCCCACATCCCCCAGACAGCCTGCTCACCAAGTAGAGGGCTTTGTCGTCCCCTGGAAATAAATACTACATCTGATCCCCATTTCCAACATGAGGACTGGGTAAGAAACTAGCGATTTCAGTTTCTCGCCCCTACTTTCTCCAGCCTCCTGGTCTGTTCTCTCCTCCCCCTCCCCTCCCTCTCTCCCTCTCCCTCCATCCCTCCTTCCCTCCCCTACTTCTCTCTCCCCTCCCTCTCCCTCTTTCTCTCTCCCCTCCCTCCTTACCTCCCTCCTTACCTCTCTCCTCCCTCTCTTCTCTCTCTCTCTCTCTCTCTCACACACACACACACATACCAAGTTTCCTAAAACCTTATTCAGTCAGCAGGTTGAGAGTAAAGGACAATAGCAACTCGTTCTCCATTCTGAGATGGATTTGACTCAAAGACCACTGAAGGCAGAGCCATCCTGGGGTGGTTAGTACTGGGTATTCAGGGTCACTACTCTGTGGGTGGACTGTGGTACATCTCCAGAGAATGACTTATGGCTTATTCTCTCCCCCACACATCACGACAAGACACCAATCATAACCCTACTAGCCCACTTGCCCCACCTCCAATTTGGCAACTGTGCCCACTCCTTGCACAGCAAGAGAGGCGGGGGTGGCCAAATGCCGAGTCCACTTTATGCACATATGGGTGGCTAGGTTCTGAAGCGAGAAATTTTAGAAAACTGCATACACATACATTTTAAGAGCAAATTTCTCAAGATTTATCCGTCTACTATATTGAATGAAAATGGCTACATCCAGCCTAGAAAAAGCCTTCACTGTCCTTACGACAACTTGCCTACAAGCCCTGAGACAGACATGAGGTCCTCATCTTTGAAATAAGGGATGCTCAGAAAGGGGCCGAGTGACAGGGCAGCTGGCAGATTGTTGGGTACATGGAAAGGCTGGCTCAACATCAGGATTGGGACTGGAATTTCTGTCAGGAAAATGGATAGCATTATAGTGGACCAAGCCGTGGGGTATGACAGAGAGGCAGCCCACAGGCCTAGAATGACCACTTCCCTTCAAGGAGCCATGTTTCAGCTGAATGTCCCGTAAATACCACTCACCGGCCTGAGTCAAGTCACGCCATGTCCCAAAGCTGGACTCTGTTCGACCTGCTACCCAGCCCCCCTTTCCAAGCATGCTTCGTTAAAAGAGAGGGAATCAGAACTAACTGTTATTTAATATTAAGATTATTATCCCACCAGGATCAAAAATGTTACAGGAAGTTGAAAGCAAGGTCAGCCCCTTCCCATAAACCTAACCCAGCTCCTCACAGTGCACTCTCTGGCCCTCCAACCGTTATGAGCCACAGGCCTCCACTATGGCGGGAGGGAAGACAATGCCACACCTCTAAGTATGTAAAGTTCTAACCTCTACCCATGTAAGGATCTACTTAATATAATATTTTATCTTTAATCAGAGAGAGAGAGAGTAAGATAATTTGATATCCCATAAAACTCTCTAACCTATATTTTAAAAGTCAATTAGCCAGTCCTTCCATATTCATGTCAACACATATGTTGCACCCCAATGAGGCTTTGGCTACCTGTGGCTACCAGCACCCCACACCCCCAGAGTGTGAAGAGAAGCAGGAAGATGAAATGGGCAGTTACTGTTTAGTCATCTGTATGAAAAGTGGGTAATCGTCTTCTCGAGTGGAGATTATCTTCCCTTGGTATCCTTCTGGAGGGGTAAACAATAAAACATACTAATCAGCATTACATATGGAAAAATGAATATCGAATCAGATTAAGGAAAAACTAAATTATACTGTTATAAAATCCAGAAGACATGAAAAAAGAAGTCTTAAGAGTAGTCTTATTCTTTGGCAGCTAAAACAGCCTTAACAGGAGCATTCAAACCACTGTTCTCACTCCTTTATTTATGAACAAAGGACTGCAAAATGCAAGCAGCTTAATTTTAATGCAGTCATTTCTCCATTAACCATTCTATCGAAGGAAGTTGCAGAAAGATGAAGGCTGGAAGCTGATGAACTTTTTATGTGAAATTTGCATAAGAATTTGGTCTAAATGTATGAGGAGGAGCATGGACATCTGGTACAAATGTGAAATACAAATGTTCCCAACTGCCCAGCAACATCTGCCTTGAATGGTCTTGACTCATTTTTCCCATCTCTAAAATGGAGGGCTCGGACCCCTTCTCAGGAATTCTACAGAGCAGTCATATGTAAGAGAGCCTTGTCTTTGCTGTTACATTTGACCTGATTGTGAAAACAGCAATAACACCTATAACACATTCTTATTATGCAGGAACACTGGGAGGATCCTGGGAGAGCCTGTCTCATTGGCTGCTAAAGAGAAGATTTCTTTCCTTCTAGGAACATGAGGAGTGGAATTGGCTATTTCACCAAGGCCTGTAAAAGATACCTGAGTCATCATTTTAATTGAACAATTTCTCCAAGAATTCAACCTCTGAGAGAAAGAAGGTTGGTCTCTTGGTATGTTGGGAAACGCCAGTGTGTTCTCCCCGATTCCTCTTCTCCGTCCTTGTCAAGCCAGTTATGATTTGACAGCATTTAAAGATGACAGTACTTGAGGTAATAGGACAATGCCATAACAGAATTACAGCAAATGTGAAAGAAAGGACACATGTAGGTACTGTCATTTAGGTAATGTCATCTATGATCAGTTTTTGTTTCATTTTTTGCTGACACAGAAGTCAGTATCACTTATACAATTCATTGTAAACCCCGTTGTGACTGCAAATAGTTTATTTCCCTGATCAAAAGGAAACACCTATACAGCAGGCGGATTTGGTGAAAATAATACCAAAAAAAAAAAAAGAATTCAGACTAATAACCAAAGATTCAAAAACTGCCTGAAGTCACTACCACCTAAAACAAATTTATCTTCAAAGAAAGGGGGGAGGGAATTGTTGTTGATCAGAAACAATAGCTGGCCAAGCAGTTTCTGAAGCATGTCTGTGACCACAAAAAAACTGCTTCTTTAGCAAGTAGAAGATAAAGTAGAAACACATAACTAAATTCACATTGGAGACCCAGACAATCCTGGTTATCCACTGACAGGGTGTTTGTCGGTCATTCACATCACTTCTCATTCCGCTTCCTTTAGGTCCTCTTGCTCACAGCACACCCAAATCCATATCATACAAGCCTTTGGAAATTAGTTCTACTCTATTTTCTAATTAATTTCTGCCACTGAGTCCCCCCCCCCCAAACCACCTAATCTCCTAGAAGTAGTGAACACACAACTTTGCCTTGCCTACCATTATAATAAAGCTATTACGTTGTCCAGGACAAGAAGCCATGCTGTATGCCAAGTGACCAAGCAAACACCAAAAGATTTTTGAGTAACCTTTGTCTTAAGAGAAGACTCTGGCTAAAGAAGGAAGTACCGTAGTGGAGGTGAGAGAAACATTCTGATCATTTCAAATCCTAACAGAGACTGAGTCTCCTCTTGAATATGCCAGGCTCATGTGGGACTCTCGAATCTTCTTTTGACTTTCTGCACTTCCTTTGCTAACTTCCTGTGTCTCCAGATGTCCTTGTCTTTCCAAATGTCTGTCTACTACCTCTTTAATCAACTCTCCTCTGATGCCATCCAAAAAAGTTCATTTAACTTCAGGCTAGCTTAATAACCCTCGAAGTAGGAAGGTGCTATTAAAGAGAGTTCATAGGATATGAATTTTATCACATGCCATCAGAATGATAAATGTCATCCCTAGAACCTATACAAGTTCAGAATAATTTCTCAGTATAGATGGTACGAAGGAGGGGGGTGGGGAGCAGCGTGCAACCTGATGGCTTCTTACTTCGAAACTTCATTCCTATCTACTCCCATCTGTAATGGGAGTGAAATGAAAATTTGCTAACACTTAAAAGTTCCTCTACATTGAAAACAGATCCACTTGGAATTCTGCTTAAATATTTAACTCCATCTTGTTTGTGAAAGGAGCCCTATAGTCAACCAGCTCCATCCCTTAGAAGATACAGGTCAACCGCAGGAAACTCAGCACAAAGGAGTTTAAAGTTTGATAACCTCCCCCACTCAGTTTCCAACTCCTCGGATGCTGCCTTCCTCTGCACAGAAGACTCCAATAGTCCAGGGCCTACAAGATACAGTCCAACTCTTTAAGCTGTCATTCCAAAGCTCCAAATTTCAGCCTCAAATTTCTACTCCAGGCTTACCTCCTTCTGTGTACCACTGAAGACACTCTGATAAAGTGAAAGAATTCTTCAACTGGCTTCTCTACTTCCTCTCTGACTTCCTAGAGTTCTGTTCATACTTCAAGGCCTAACTTAAGAATTCATCTCTTCCTTCTTCAACTCCAAAGAACACTGGTTCTCTGCACATCCCTGGATTCATCCCCAGTTCTGGCAGTTCTGGCTATATCGCTGCACCTCTACTTAATTTCTGTCTCCCCAACAAGCTTCTTCAGGCAGGGACTGAGTCCTCCATTAATACGTACTGTATTTCAAAGTACCCAACATAGTACGTGATATACAAGGTACATATACCCTAAGATTTCAACAAACAGAGGTTAAATGACTTCCAAAAAGGAAAGATATTCTTCCAAGTATCGCTTCTGTTCATAATGGTCATTTTAACCATCTCTGTACCACAAACAGTTCCCTTCTGATATCTGCTTGAACTTCCAGATAAAAAAGGCAAGTGGCAGTAACATGTTATGCTACTCAAAGATTAGAGTTAATACCCACCCTCTTTAAACAGCCACCCCACACTCTGGAGAAGAACAGGAGTGAAGTGCATGTGCTAACCAGAGAGTGAACTAGATCTAGCAAGTTACTGAAAAGTAACAACTCCTCCTGGATGTGAAATCCCACTTGAACATCATGCAACTCTCTAGCTGTGTTTCAACTTCGGTCCTCTGCAAAGACTCAGGCAGGAGCACATCCTGTCAGGCCATGTGGTCAGTGAGGCCATCGCTATGTGTACATGGAGGATGTCCACGGTGGGACATGGAACAGGGAACAAAGCCTTCACCCTAAGTTGGGTTCAGCGAAGGCCCTCTACACAACCCGCCAAACACCTGAGGAACATTCAAGTATTGCCTTAGTGCAGGCTACCTTGGAGATGCTGCATGAAAGAGAATTTGAAGGGGAAGATGGATGTTAAAAAACCAAAGCTCTCACTTGACAGGAATTCACCAAACACATAGACTGGCATCTCCACCAAGGAGAAGACGCATCAATAAATAAGACTAATCTAGGCGCCCCCCCCTCCCTTTCACTCTTGTAAAGTCCACTGGAATTCTATGAAGTCCTGTCCCTTGGTCTCCCTTTTTCTCCCACACACTCAGATACTGCTTGCGGTGGGTATCTTCTCAGTCTGCCTCTCCCCTTCTCCTAGGCTAGGTAATCTCCTCAGACCTAAAAAGTATTCTCGTTTCCCTGAAACGTACTCTGGTGCTCCCCTCAGAGATGGTTGGAATTCTTGAGAAGACGCAGAGTAAAAGACTAGAGATATAGTGTTCATGATAGTCCAACTCAAATGGCTGGTTTTTACTTTTTAACTTTATTAAGGTATCATTTACATACAATAAAAGTCACTCATTTTAAGTATACAGCTAGTGAGTTTCTAATTTCATACAGTTGTATAACCTCCACCAAAATAAAGATAGAGAACATTTCCATCTACTCTGAAGTTTCCTCATGTCCTTCTGTAGTCAATCCTCTCCCCTAAGTTTCTAAGCCCTTTAACCATTGATCTGCTTCTCATCAGCACAGTTTTTCACTTTTCTAGAATTTCACACAAATGGGATCACACAAGTCACTTTTTATGTTTAATTTCTTTCACTGAAACGAATCATTTCAAGATTCATCCACACTGTTGAGTGTATTACACATTTCATTCTTATACCAAGTATTCCATAGTATGGCTGTATGATGATTTGTTTGTTCTTTCACCCATTAATAGATATTTAGATTGTTACCACTTTGACTGCTGTGAATAGTACTATAATACACATTTGTGTATATGGGTTTGTATGAGGGCACATTTTCATGTCTCTTAGGTAAATACATAGGGCAACTTGAGTTTTGAGAACACAGAAAAGGTTTTGAGTCTTAGAGTCCAAGGAAACCCTACTTTATCACCCTATAACCTAGTCCTCTTCTCCCCCAGACCCCTGGGAGTTCAACTCCAAAGCCTATGCCTTAGCCATCTGTTTGGGTCAATGATGAAAAGCCTCCTTATTGTAAGCAGAAACCTCTCCACCACCCTAGGGAAGTGATGGACAGAGATCCCAAAATTTCTCACAATGGATATTTATTTGGACTGAGGCCCTTTCTAAGGCAGAGATAACTGTTGAACATGGTGCTAAGAATGCTTAGAGTTCCCAGTTAGTTGCAGGGGGAAGGTGTTTGATGTCCCCCATTAGCTGTACAGTTGAACAGCAGCTAAAGGTTCTAGAGATAATTTCCACCTTGCTCAAAGCCCTTGGGAAGAAAGAGAACATCAAGGTTTCTGTAAGACAGCCCGTGGGCAACTACTGCTCCGTGGTGTGGAGAGCAGAGAGCAAGGAGGGGTGAAAAATCACCCTCCGTTCCTCCTCGTCCATCCTTATCTGCTATGTCCAAGTAGGACTCGGGGGACTGGTATACAGAAAACAAAAGGATGCAAGGAACCTTGAGCTGCACTGACCCCAGAGAGTGACAAAGGGAATTAAAGGAAAACACAAGGAGTGAAGAGAAATGGACAACGAGCACCATCTTAGATAGAAAGATAACAAGCCAAGGAGCTAAACCTGGTGGAAACAACAAACACAGCTATTTGCAACAAACTGAGAAAGAGAATGAAAAACCCCAGATGTGAGACACACCTCAGTTACTTACAACACCTGAACAGAGACCTCTTCCTGAGGTAATAGATCTTGGAGCTCAATAGACAGAAAGTGTGAGGTGGGAGAGGATGGTGCTGGGAGCGGTGGGGAGGGTAGGGGGATATTGGGCAGGGAGCCGGGGGTCCTGGCCTCTCAGCTGTGCATCCCCACCAGCTGGCTAGGTGGCCCAGTGTCATCACCTCTGTACCTCATTGCCTCGCAATAAACATGGGGTGGGAATAAACCATCTCTAAACCTGTGACATCCAGTAATTCTTATAGAGATGGGAGTGTGGAGAACTGAGAGTGGAAATGGCCCAGAACTGACTGAGATAGTAAATAGGGGAAAGTGTTCCTCCCAACTAGTCAATCTCCAATAGATAAAGCCAAACTTGTGGAAAAAGACATTGGTCTGTGATGACAAACAGCTCCTAGTTGGCTCTTAATGTTTCACCACCAGACTTTATTTCTCCAACTGAAAAAAGAATTGGTTCTGTAAAATGGGTATAAAAAAAATACTATCTGCTCCACAGAGTTGCTAAGAAAATGAAATGAGCTACTATCTGTAAAGTACTGAGAACAGAGTAAACGCTCTGTGAAATAAAACACATACCTCCTGCCTCCTGGTATTTATTAGTTACACCTCAGCAGAAACGAGGTCATCAGCCTCTTCCCCCAGAGGAAGTTCAAATCAGAGAAAAAAGAAGAGGGAGAGAAGAGAAGAACATGAGACTGGGGGAGAGGAAGGCCTGTTGAGAATGAAGATTCTAGCACTACAGCAGATAGATACCCATATAAGACTGACGGACAAATAGAAGATGAATGGAGAGTGATGAGGTGGGGAGAATGCTCAGGAAGCCATCACTTCCTTTATCATTTGAGGTGGGAATAAATCACTTTATTCCCATTGAGAAAGAAAATGTAATTCTCCACTGGTCCTCACTCTGAGGCCAGACCTATGACCTTTGATAAAAGCAAGTGCTAGTTCACAGCAGGTCAAAATATAAAGTTGTGTTGACTCCATGTCTAAGAATGGATATCACATCTCTTCTAACCAATGCTGGCACTTTGCGCTGGAATCAGCGCACTGACCCAGCCAGGTATTTCTCTTCAGCATAATCCTACAGAAACCTCCCCTGCCCTTGTTATGCCTGGTTCCTTTCTTCTCTCAGGCATGGTCCATCAGCACCTCAGGGTCAACTCCCTAGAACTGAATCCAGTTCCATCAGTGAGGGCAGTCAGACTGTTTTCCAAATTGGGGTACGCACTTATGATCCCTGTGCTTTGGAAGTGTGGGGCTTCCCTAAAAGGCAAAATGTTCAAAGGGGCCCCACAATCTGCAGACAAACAAAACAGGTACTTGGCAAACCCCAATTCCCTGTCTGCTCAATGAGAAGCAACTCAACACTCCTCCCCCAGGCCGGCCCCCACCACATGGGAAGCTGGGGTAGAGCTGGCACACTCAGGGCACACTAACTCAGGCTTTAAGCAGCGCCGCTCTCTCTTGGAGGCTCTAGGTCACAGGATGCGTTCATTCTTCTAAGAAATTCTTTCACTATTTTTGAAAACACCTAAGTAACACTCTACAGCTCTGGGAAAGACGGTCCAAAAAGGGGAAACTAATTAAAGAGAAGGGAACCAGGCTATGCTCAAGTGAAAATGATGATGAAGGACTTAGGATAATAAGAGGGGAGATGATTGAAATTGATGCATATGGGAAGGAACCTGGACTTGCTCATGAGATTTCAGAAGTCAACCTGGGGGAGTCCCAGGGAGTCAGAAAAACAAATTACAACCTATATATGGAAGTGCAATAAACGTATTTACAGATAGCCCGGCCCAGGGAGGGGGTGCAGGTGGCCACCACCGGGGAAGGGCTAGAGCTGAAACCCTAAGGCATTCCCGGAGGGCTCAAGGCTAGTCCTGAATGTCAGGGGCCAGGCCAGTACCAGGAGTTCTGTGAAACCATTTCCCAGACAGAGACAGAGCCGGTGCAGATCTCCAACTGGAGGTCTTGCTGTTACCCACCACCCAGCTCTGGCACAGGGCAAAAGTGAGGCCAGAAGAGCAGCCAGCAGGAGAGCACGGTGACAAAGAATGGTGTCCAGCTGCTGCTGCGTCACGGGTTCAAACATGGACTTGAGCCAGTTACTCCTACCAGAAGAGACTGATGTGTGCACCATTCCAGTCTTGTCCTCTGCTCTTCTTGCAGACTCTTCTCCCAGGACTGTCCAGGGCAGGAGCTAGTTCTGAAGTGCACGCCCAGACCCCATATACCTGGACTCCAGGGCTATCCACCAACAGCCTTCCCCTCTGACTTCCCACATCACCTCTCTCTTTCTCCATGAGGCATCTTAGGCCAGTTTCTGTATCAGATCTCCCTCACTGTAGACAAGAACTCAGTTCCTGAAAGAGACTATAGCTGAACTTTCATAAAGCACCCATTTCCCTATCAACAGTCAAAAAGGAGATGAGCAAACACAGCTACATACTTGATTTCTGTTTGCACAATTCTGCTTCCAGAGGGACTGTAAGTTCTCCGAGGAGAGATGGCCTGCTCCCTGCTCTCTCCCCACACTGAGCACGAGAGCTCAACAGATATAATCCTCTTTAGCTAGCATCCTCTAGGCTAGAGCTGTGCGGACTTCCTTTTCTCCACCAAGGTCCTTCATGGGGTAGTTAATGGCCTGTAAACATTTACTGAGCTAGAAAAGGAATACCAATAGGTGTGCATCTTGTATGGGGGGGGGAGATATTCTGTAAAGAGAAGCTTACCTTTATACTGTTCTGTTGAGAAATCTGGACTTATCACCATGTAGACAATTAGTTTTCAAGGATATATAAGTTGTCTTCAAGTCAAACCCTAGGGCACAGTTTAGTAAGTCATGGAACTAACTGTCAGAGAGCTCTGTTGTCTAGACCCCAACCTGGCACTTGAACAAAGCTGAAATGTTCCAGGTAGACAAATTCATGGCTTCTTAAATCAGGAATCAGTTGAAAACATGCTCAGTACTTGCCAGTTACCCTTCCCTCATTGCCATATAATGCTGATGATAAAAACTATTATGCTGATGATAACAATAATAATAGCTTCCACTGAATGGAACTTTGCCGCTTACACAGCAATTTTGCAAACCTTCCTTCCTTTGAAGGCATATAAACCAGTCTTCTACTGTCCTCTTTCTCTGTGCTAGCACTTCATCTTCAGCCACCTTTCCCCCAAAGGACTCCAAGGCCTCTTATCCCAATTCTCCCTTTGCCAATAACAGGAAAGTGATTGAGAAGGGAAGTATTCAAAAGTACATGCCCAAAATGAAAGTATTTCATCAGTCAAAGGCCACCATGAGAATCCCCAAAGCTCTGAGAGCTGGAGAGGTGGCGGTATGTAAAGCCCAAGGAAGCAAAGTACAGGGAACCACAGCCAGCCAGCCCTAGGAGCCCTATGAGTTTGATCCTTTGGGGAAGAACATTGATGAGCAGGGTTGGAGTGAGTCAGAAGCCCTTGGAGAAGGCGGGGTAGGGGGAAACTGGGTCCAGCTCCAAACTAGAAAGGGTCTGGCTTGATGGGTGTGTGGCTTCAAGGGGACACCACGACCCGGGCACAGAGGTGCTTGCTGAGTGGAGATTAAGCCCACAGTGATAACCAGCAGGGTCCTGGCAGAAGAGGCCCCAGGGCCTCTGGGCAGCTGGGCACAACCTCAGGGACAGCTCCGGGTGCTTAGCCGTGTACTCCGAGGACTCCTCCCCTCTGGGGACCCCTATCAGTACCCACCAAGTGCACAAGACACACACCCAGGCTGTGTGAGAGGGAGGGCTCCCCACAGGGTTTCAGGGCGTGCACAGCAAGCCAGAGAGGTGACAGCCTCTGGGCATTGCATCAGCTCAGTACCAGGAAGGCGCCATAACACACGAGGGTGCCCATGCCCACTTCCCTTCCCAGAAATCGCCCGGACATTCAGAACAGCTACCGCTAGCAGCTGCTTTTGCTTTTTAAATGTTAACAGCAAAGGGATCTAAGGTGCTGAGAAGTGACAGTGAGCTACCTATTTACTCCCCCACCATGTGAGCAGGAAGAAGAGGGAGACTGGGAAGCAGCACAGAGAAGCTGGGGGGGCTGCTGGGCTGGGCTGCAAGTTCAAGGTCTCCCAAGGTCCCCCCATTGATTGCCAGGTGATCCTCAAAGGAGTCAGAAAACTGTTGCTTTATAAAGGGAGCCTCTTAGATGACTTGCTAATATGCATATGCTTTGTATGTCTACCCAAGTCACCATCAGCTTCGGTCACATGATGATTTTCTAGCTCCTGCAGAAATGACATTCCTTTGATTTTTTGTTTGTTTGTTTGTTTGCTTTTGTTTTTTGAGGCTAGGTCTCAGTATGTTGCCCAGGGAACCGCAGACTCTTGTTACCCGGGGTAACCTGAACTCAAGCAATCCCCAGCCTCAGCCTCCCAGGTAGCTGGGATTACAGATGCGCCCCACCACACCCAGCTATCTTTTGAGACTAGGTCTCGTTATATTGCCCCAGGCGAGTCTCGAACCCTCAGACTCAAGAGATTCCCAGTCTCAGCCTCCTGTCCTAGGCTTGGGATTGAAGCCACGCGCCATCATGGCCGGCAGAAATGACATTTTTTTGGGACCATGGGAGGCAGGTAGGGTTGGGTATGAGGTGAGGCAGCGAGAGTGTCTCTTCCCCATTCTCCCTTCCTCTGACTGTCTCCACACATGGGTATCCAAAGGGAAGAAGAATGCAGCAGTGACCATGCATTTATCTTTGCCTTTTCTTGCAGAAGACCCTGCGGACTGTCTGCTAGAGCTCAGGTGCTTAGTAGGCCATTATCATCATGAAGCCTGAACCATAGAGCTGGAGAATGATGTCTGTTCACAGAGCCTGGGAGGCTGGGGAGAGCTGGGGCTCACACATGTGCTGCACAACATCAACAGACAGCACCCTGCAGGAGACAGTCGGGGGCAGGCACACCTCTTCCTCGGCCACACACTTGGAGCCCACAGTGATAGAGGCTGCAGTTCAAAGACCACCATGCCCTAGTCCTTCTGAAACCACACCCTGAGAGAGGATGCATGTTCTGTAACACCTCTGAGTGAGAGTGGAGCAGAGCATTTCTTCCCAGTGGACAAGAAAGGTAATTAGCCCCATTTTACAGATAAGGAGCCTGAGGCTCAATGGGGTTGATCAACTCGTTTCAGGCCACCCAGCCAGCATGTGAAGGAACTCACAGTGCCAGCTGCGAAGTCCTGCTTTCTCAAGATAATGCTTCCCAAGTGCCCACACCCATCCACCAGACCCAGGTACAGATGCCAGTGAGCCTTGGGGACCATAAGATGCCCTAAGACTAATGAGTGGGGGGCAGTGAAGGGGGGGTGGTTGCTGGAAAGGATCCGGGGGATAGTGGCAGGGCCACCGACTCTGGTGGGGAATGGAGACACATGCAGAGGCCGTTTGCCATCTCCATTCTCTCACATCTCGTCCCCTCGACCTACAGACCCGCAGGACCCCAGGCTCCTCACGTCCCACACAGCGCTGGCAAGGCTCCAGCAGCACCGAGACTCTGGAGGAGCAGGCGCCAACCTGATTCCTCCCAGGGCAGCCAGCCCAGGCCGGCCCCTCCAGCCGGGGCACCCACCCTGTGCCGGGCTATTTGCTTTGGACCTGGCTGTCTCTCATCTGGGCTGCAGAAGCTCCCCTGCTCCTTCTCCTTCGTCCTCTGCCCAGGCCTGCCCGAGGCTGCTTGCCAGCACGATTGCATGTCAGGGCCCTGCCCTGAGGAAGGGGAAGAGAGGCCGCTGGGACTCCCACAGGCCCGCTGCTCCAGCCCGTGTGGAGAACACAGAGACCCCGCAGGTCTGGGGCGGCGTCTGGGGCAGCCGTAGACATGTGCTACTGAGATGGTCCTGAGAGAGAAATGCCCGGCTCCAGCCAGGGCAGGAGGAGAGAAGAGAGAGTGGGCAGGTGAGGTTCCCCGAGACCAGTTCTCTCAGGCCAACCAACCTCTGACTCTCCACCCCGGACCGCACCCTTGGGGCTGACAGACGAGCCTTTAGAGTGGGGTGGGGAGTGGCCAGCCTTGGTCTGGCCTTAACCGTAATCCTGGCAGGAATGCATTCAGAGCAGGGGGCCTACCCAGGGGTCAGGCAGAGTCTCTCCAGCCTGGGAGAAAGGAGAGGCCCTGGGAAAGATGGGAAGTGTGGAAATGACTAGGTGTACCCAAGGCTCCTCCCAACCCCTCAAGACCAAGTTCTTAGCCAGGCTGGATGCTCTTGCCTCCACAAGAAGCACCCACCAGCAGCCCAGGTGAGGGCTAATGGGCCTGAGACATCAACCAGAGCTCAGGGCAGGGCACCCTGGCCTCAGTCCTGGAAGGTCAGAAGAAGGGCTCAGGCTCAGGCTCAGGCAGGTGAGGATTCTGGAACCTTCGGGTAGTACAACCCAGAGCAGCCCTTTATCCTCTCTGCATCTGTTTCTCCATCAGCAAACATGCAGGGCCATATCATATTGCCAACCTCCAAGAGTGACCGTGGGACCTAATTAAAATATTCTCTGCGAGGCACTCAGGCCACACTGCTGGAACTCAGTAACCTCACCGGGCAGACTCGCCAGCACTGCTGGGATTCCATGCCCTCATCTCCACCGTGGGGTGAAACTGAACCGCTTGGTCCAGTCCCCTGGGTTAAAAAACCAACAGAGTCGCCAACAGCAGAAACAACACGCCCTTTGCACACTTTCCACAGCTAGACCTGCTTCTGCAAAGTAGTCAGTAAACGTCCAGCTTTGCATACTTTGCACCATCATTCCAAATGCTACCTTCATTCTGCTGAATAGTTCATGGCAAGCACTTTTATCTATTTTTCCCAGAACAAAACAAAATGAGCTCCATTCCTGGGCCTCAAGAAGTTCACAGTCTAGGAGTGGGGGGCCCTCCATGGTCTGTAAGTAGACAAGTAAGTGTCCCGTGAAGCCAAGGATTCTTCAAGGAAATGAAGGCTGCTTTTGAAATCTGGTTAGTCACTTCCAAACGACTTCTAAATTCTCTTTGAAGTGCTCACCTGAGTGGCAAGAGATAAAGGCCTCTCAGAGTTACTACATTTGTCTCCTTCATTATGGTAATGTGCTCATCTCACATGAAAAATATAAGAAGGGGGAAGCAGGAAGACACAATGAGAAGGCAGCCAGCCTCTGTGCATGCCAAAGTGACCTCTGCTATGTATTTCCCTGAGGGAGTGATAGAGCAAGGTAATACGATGTTTCGCTCTACACAAGTTGTGTTGCAATAGGTGAAATCTCAGGCTAACAAGGTTGCAGGGAAGAAAGGCCAGATTGAAAATAATCCTCACTCTACTGAGCAGCTCTGCCACCAGAAGTCCTGGAAACCTGGCAGCTCTGCATGTTGTAACACCACAACTCGGGACTATCAGAATCATATAAATATTTGTACAGATTCTTATCAAAGCAACGATGAGATAGCAGGTCCCTCGAAGTGCGCTGATGACCTCACAGTTTATTGTCCTGCTTTGCGAAAGTCGGCAAAGCAGAGCAGCGCTTAGCAGACTCTACTTTCCAGAGTCAGAGAGTAGGTAAACAGAGCACACGGATTGGCTACTCTCCCTGGCTCTCATCTGTGGGCTGTGAGCAAACGGAAAAACAAACCATTGGAAAAAGTCTCAGCCTAATAAAATTACACAGACAGGAAATCTTCGTGGAACTCCGAGGAGCTGGTTTCCTGCAGGCACACATCTCACTCCACCTTCGCACACTCTAGGACTCCCTGATTCCAGCAATCGTGGGAGTGTCCCCAGTGAACTTCCTCCTGTACCTTCCTCCTCCATCAGAAGTCTCCTTTACACCCAGCCCAAGCTTTCTTATGTGAACATCTAGATTAAGACCACCTCAAGAGGGGCCGGGCACGGTGGCTCGTGCCTATAAGCTTCAGCCTATGAAGCGGCCGGGGCTAGGGATCACGGTTCGAGTCCCGCCTGGGGCCCATAGCGAGATCTAGTTCCAAAAAAAGAGCTGGGTGTGGTGGCGTGCGCCTGTCATCGAGGCTACCTGGGAAGCTGAGGCTGGGGATTGCTTGAGTCTGTTGTACCCCGGGCAACGAGAGCCTGCGGCAAAAATAGCAAGACCTAGTCTCAAAAAAAAAAAAAGAAAAAAAAGAAAAAAGACCACCTCAAGAGCTGGGCACAGTGGCACGTGCCTTTAATAGCAGCTGACTGAGTGAGGCCGGGACTAGGAATTGCTTGAGTCCAAGATTTCGAGACCCACCTAGGGCAACATAGCAAGACCTAGTCACAAAAAAATAGCTGGGCGTGATGGTGTGCGCCTGTAATCCCAGCTACCTGGGAGGCTGAGGCTAGGGATCGCCTGAGTCCATGGAGATCTGATCTGGGATCTGGACTGCTCAGATCTGATCCCAGATCAGGACTACCTTGATTACCCCAGTAACATAGCAAGACCTAGTCTTTAAAAAGGAAGACCACTTCAAGAAACAAATTTAGCTTTGATCCTATAATAGAGTAGAAGCGGAAAAAGCATTCCCCTGGTCAGGCAAGGCCTTCAACACTGGTCACTGAGGAGTGGCCAGAAGGAGGCACTTCATCTCTGAGAGAGCAAGTTTCTTATGGGAAAAATGAGACAGGGAAGGGGTGGCTACCTAGAGCTTCCGGAAGGAATAGGTTGCTTGCCCTTTTCCTAATACCTACCTAATACTAGTCCTTAGGGCCCTGGCCCAGTGAGAGTGGGTAGTTACTCCCTTGGAGGGAAACCAATATCTGTCATCCCCCACATGGGATATGGAGAACAGGGGAGGAGGCCACCTTCTCCAAACTGGTCACCCCGCAGTTCTAGAAAGGAGGGTCACATGTCCCCCCTCTCCCCATCTAGGCAGCCCAATTTTGACGTCTCGGTCTCAGGTGTCTCCACACAAGTACACAGGACAGTCAGAGATACAATCAGGGGGCCCAAGAGAGAAAGTGAGAGCAGCTTCAAAGGAACCTCACTTTTCCAGGATTTCTGGCTGATTAAAGCCCTCAGCCATGTTGCCCACCTGGGCAGGCAGGCAAGACCAGGTCTCTCCCTGGAAGGCAACTGGGCCTTGCTTCCTCTGATCCCCAAAAGAACTTCCTCCACTGACTACCGTGCCCCACCTCCATTCTTCGGAGGGACGTAAGTCGTCCACTAACCAGCTAAGACTTTCTATGCTCTGCCTCAGTCAGGAGAGGTTTGTGGGGGTCAGACATGAGTGCTGTCAGACCCCCACATCAGTGGCTGTATCAGGGTTTATCACTGGTGTTCTCTGCACCCTAAGTTCCTACCGAGGACTGAAAAGTCATCCTCCACTGTCCAGATGACTTTGCCAGGAAAGTGTGACATTTGGTGACAACTAATCTAGTCTACTGAGAAGATTTGGAAGACAAGAGGCAAACCGACAACCCATCGAGGGAGACAGTATCTGGCCTTTGGGTCAGGTTTAGCTCTTTTGTAAAGTTTTTAAAATTAGACAGTATTTTGCATTCCTCCACATATTCTGAAAATTATCAACTGCTTTATTGGTTAAAAAAAAAAAAAAGAGCCGGTTGCCGTGGTGCACGGCTTTAATCCCAGCCTAAGATGGGAAGCTGAGACTGGGAATCGCTTGAGTCCAGGGGTTCAAGACCCACCCAGGACAAGAAAGGAAGACCTAGTCTCAAAAAAAAAAAAAAAAAAACCAGCTGGGCGTGGTGGTGCGCGCCTGTAATCCCAGTTACCTGGGAGGCTGAGGCAGGGGACTGCTTGTGTCCGGGGTACCCTGGGCAACTAGAGTGTGCGGTTCCATGGGAAACATAGTGAGACCTAGTGAGGAAGGAAGGAAGGAAGGAAGGAAGGAAGGAAGGAAGGAAGGAAGGAAGGAAGGAAGGAAGGAAGGAAGGAAGGAAGGAAGGAAGGAAGGAAGGAAGGAAGGAAGAAAAGAGCGAGTGGGAGATGCTGAGAGTCGAGGCCCAATCAGCCAAAACTCCACATCTCCACTGTCTGCGAGGAGAGGGGCAACCTTTGGGTTACTGAAAAGGATCATTCAGGCTACACCATCCCTGTGCCACAGGGCCCTGTCTTCTTTTTGACAAACGCACAAAGCGGAGATGCCCGCCAAGCCTTTGCAGGAGAGAACTGGGCCAGGGGGTTAAGAACACACAGCGGTTTCCTGCCATCGGTGCACAGCTGCCCGCTGGCACACACGCAGGAGGCGTGATGAAGATGTTCCATCTTCCAGAGGGCTGGATTGCCCACCCTTCCCTTCTAAGTCACCTCAGGACTTCACCCGGACCACCACCCACTGCAAAGGCAGATCAGGCCACCAATCTGAATGCCAGAACATTACACACACTTGAACCTTCCACCCTGCAAGCCACTCTCCCAACAAGGAAGGTAAAAGAAAACAAAAAAGTTAACCTCCAACCGCCTGTGGTTTTCATGCCTACACTGATGCTCTCCTTGAAATGGACTCAGCATCCCTGAACTGAAGAAAAGCCCAGCAAAAAGCAACTAGAAGGGCAAGTGTGCTGAAATAACCACCGCCATGGTCTCCCACAGCCTCATCTTCAGAGCCTGCTCTCAGCATTGCAGCTCTGAGGAATAAGCCCAAGGAATAGGTACTGCTGATCGCTGGGAAACAGACCTAAGGTGTTTACTCAGAAGCTTCTCTGAGTGAACATTCCCCCAGGTGCTTTGGGACTTTGGCAACAAATGAGAGAAAGGCTAAATGTCAGGCACATACCTGTCCCTGCAAAGCCTAAAAAGCAAACTAATTCCTGTCACCTGCCTCCTCTACCAACTTCCCTGCACAGATCTTCCACCAAACCCCAGCCTCCTGCAGCCAGACCGTCTGTCCAGTGGACAGGTGGAGAGGCCAGGAGAACAGGTCCCAAGTGAAAATCCGCCCTGGGTCTGTGCGAGACCAGACGTGCCTTTCAACCTCTCTGGACTTCAGCTACCACCTCCCCTGCCCACTCACACGGTTACTCACCAGGTGAGGCTCAGATATGACAAAGCTCGTTGAAAGGTTTGCACAAGAATCGCAAAAACACGCTATGATCTTGTTTCCATCTTCATTATGAATAACACAATGGAGATTTGCAAAGACTGGGCCCCATTTCTCACAAACCAAGGAAGCCACGAGCTGACAAGAAGGGAAGGAACAGACACTCAGACCTTGCTTCGGAAGGTCTTTCTCTGGAGCCCTTTCTTTCCACTTTCTAAATGCCTGCTGCCATCACAACAGCCTCCAAAGAACAGGCCAGTTTGTCAGGACTTGTAGGTGGGATGTGTTGGAGCAGCTGTCAGCTTGGGGCAAATCACTCAGCAGATATTCTGCTGAGTGGGGCTTCGTTCAGCTGGACAAACATGACTTCCACACCGGGTACCAATGTTTTGCTGTCCTTCCCATGGGAGCCACCAGTCCTCCTTCACCTTCTGAGGCCTCCAGTAGGCCTCCTACTTCTCAACGGCACATGCCCCTTCCAGCACCCTCAGCACTCTTTCAAGGGAAGAGACCTTAGGACATCAATGCAAGAGCTTACGAAACAACTTCCGCTGGTCCCTCCCAGAAGCAGGGGACACAAGATGGCCCCTTGTAAAACCAGGATGCCGGATTGTCTGTGGGGGCCGGACATTTAAAGGGACATTCCTGCAGACTCCTGCAGAGGAATGCCAGGAATGGCCTGGGGCAAGGATGAGGCCCTCCTCAAAACAATCGTAGGCAAAAAATTCGAATTCAGCAAAAATTCATCAGCCAAAGCCACCCCACCTGATTTATCTGCCAGACGCTGTGGGGGAAGCGAGGTGGCATTTGGTTTATAACCCACATAGGGCTTTGCAGGGGATGGGGCACCACACTAAGCTTTGCAGCCTGGGTGAAACCAGATGGTGTCAGGAGACAATGAAGTACTGGTAGGCAAAGGATCTGCTGTTAACACACCTCAAAATCCCTTTTTTTTTCTAGCCACCATTTGACACCCACCACACTAAATGACAGAAGTGGGAAAGAACACCTGGGCCCAGAATAGCTTGTCGAATTCGCCAAGTGCCAATGCTCCCATCTTGTCCAAGGGCATATAGGAAGGCAGCTGACAGGAGGCTGGGGCTCTGGTTCCTCTGTACCAAAAGAAAAGTGACCTTGAGAGGCCAGCGCTCTGGGCTGGCTTGCCACATCGATGCCCCAGGGCTCTGCCAGCAGCGTCCACCCTGGTCTAGAGAATCCTCTGGAACCCTGAGACAGCCTGCTCAGATTACAGAGAGCTGGCTTGGAGCAGCTCAGATAGACCCAAGTGTGCCAAGCCTCGACCCTCCAAGGTGACAAAGACCTCACCAGACTGTGTCTCGCCTTTTCTGGCTCAGTGAGCCAGTCCAATTGGCACGCCGCCGCCCAGGAAAGCCCTGGCTACACAAAACACACCCAAATGCCTTTGTGTGTCTGCTCGGAGGACTAATGATAAAGGCAGCTCACGACGGAATTGGCGTGCCCGAGCCTCCTAAATTGCGAAAGCGGCATTTAGCGCTGATGGGAGAGCCCCCTCAGGTTTCCTTCTAAGCGCCTGATAGATGCCCATTTTTCTGTCAGCAACCTCAAATAATGTCTATAATGCTGAGATTTATACATCTGTACTAATAAATGTTATTACATTATAGTCTCTGCAAAACCACCTTTCCGCCTAAACATTCAATTAATGTAATTAAATTGCTACCTGATGGCATTATCTAATTTAACTTGGGGTCCAAACTATTGAAAAGCATGTGCCTTTTAACACCCTGCCTGGTAAGGCATGTGATGAACAGAGCTATAAACATGTTGGTATAACTGAGCTGTTTAAAAATAAATTAGCAAACTATAAAAATAAACAGTTACATACATATGTACTCAATTATGAACTAACTCTAATTTTTGTTCTGAAATACTGTCTTTGACCTTAGTCATAAACAAGCACTATTAAAAAAACATAATATCTCAACAGACAGGAGGCCAAGGATTAAACGCTCTTTCAGTTCAGCAAAATGCAAACCAAGGCACTCAAAAAAAAGGGGTGGGGGGATGAAGGAAGGGATAAAAAAGAAAGAAAAGATTTTCAAATGCTTGTTTTCCTCGAAAAACTGGAAAAAATATATACAAAATAAACAGACACTTCTCAGCTCTCGCTGATTTAAAGCTGCTCCATTTGAGCCAGAAAAGTTAAAACCTGGTGAAGTACTTTTGCATTTTCAGATGTTTGAGGGTCTCTCAAGAAAAGGAGGGCAGAAGAGGGAAAGCACTATTTTCAAATGCAGCTGTTTCAATAGCTCACTGTCTGCATACGTCTCTGTTACACAGGGCCTCCTCCCCACCTGAACTAAGCTCTCTGTCCTACGTCTGCTACTGCCTCTAAGTCCTGAGCTTTTCTCAGACATATGGCAGAAATGTGGAAATTGTCTTCCAAATAGCACAAGACAGAAGAGGAGGGTGGGAGAGAGGGAAGAGGCAAAATCAAGCTGTTGAAACTGTACACAGGACACGTTTTCACACTAATCCCGTGCTCCTGTAACAAAGGACAGCATACTACGGGATAATTACTATGGATTATTATTACAGTTTCTAAAGCAAAAGAACAAAAAAAAAATCCACAGAAGACATATTACACATGCAGATTTCTAAGGCTGTAAAATCATACGGCCTTCGGTATCAGTTCCTGCGAGGTTACGTGAAATACCCTAGCTGAGCAGGGCAGATGCAAACACAAAACAGAAATCACAATAATCCTGAAATTCTCTCATGCCCTGGCGCTTACTGCCCTTTATTTCACAAACAAAAGTAGTTGAGCAAGAGCTAAGTAGTTATTCATCTCAAAGAGCCAACCTAAAATGCTGTCAGCCCAGAGTTGGCTATCCTCCCCCAGACAACAGCTACAAGAAAATATTGTATAAATGAAAAATAGGAAGAACCTCAAACTCGGCCATTCTTATTTCAGAACGTGATGGAGAAGGCTTGAGGTGAAAGAGGAGTTGGAGAAAAGCTTCTCAAGGACATGGCACCGGGCCCCAGGCCACTCTCCCCACAGCGAAGAAAGGGGCATCTGGGTTGTGTTGCTTGGAAACAAGCATCCCCAGCCACACGTCAGAGCCAGGCGGCTGTGAGGTTAGGGAACAGCACACCTCAAAGTGTGGTGGACTTTGCTCTGCTGAGAGCTCTATTTTCCTCTGGAATGCCAAGGATGTGAATGGGGGCAAAGGATAGAAACTGATCTGAAGCGCAAATTGGTGGGGAAGGGTTTAGCTCTGAGAAGGGAAAGGCAGAAACAAGCTCGGTTCCTGCTTACAAATCTGAGAGCCAGGGAGTGGCTGGAGGCCTTTGCATTTCCCCGGGGATCTACTCTACCTCTGAGCTGGCAGCCTAGACTTCTCTGTGGACTCTCCCTTGGGTTCCCGATGACTCCAGAATAAGTTGTGCTACAAGTGGCAAAACCAGAGCTAGAGAGGAGAGAGCAAGCTACAGCCTACCTTGAGGAACCTTAGTGTTCAAAACACCGCTACTTAAGATCTTCAGGGAAACTTGAGGGCAATGCAGCTCCTGCTGTGATATGGAACCGGCTCTTGATAAAAAATGTTCATCCCTGAGCCTTGAAGCCTGTAAGACCTTCTCACAACAAAAGTGGCTCGGGCAGAAATGCTGGCTCCTGTTTGTCATCTGAGTCCTAAAATCACCAACTTCTGGTCTAAAGATCCAAGTTGAGGTCGGGGCAAGAAAGCAAATTGCTTGGTCCTGACCCTTGCAAACTAGCCCCAAATCATTTCCTTGGTCTCCGCTTTGGCTGGCTTGGGTGTTAGGAGAATTCCAAGAATTATTTTACTTTTCCATTAGAGGGCTCTCCACTCTCCTTTCAAGGAAAAATACTCTATCTGCCAGGCAGCTTCTTTCCAGGAATGGGGAAAGGGAGGAGGAGACCCGTGGAAAGGAGGACAACGGATTTCCATAAGAAAATCCAAACCCAGCCTGACGGCAGACCTGAGCACAGACATCCTGGGAAAGCATGCTGGCAGCGAATTCCTGGAAGCCTTGGGTACCGCAGAGGGGAAGTCCAGGAAAAGATGCAGCTTGTATACGGGTTTCTAAGTCCCATGGTTCACCAGCAACCCCTGATGGTTTACCTGAGCGCTGAGAAAACAAGCCAAGCAAGGGAAAGGAATGCAAGAAACAAAGCACCTACTCTGAGGCAAGAGATGAAGTTGTCATTGGTGCAGCTGAAGAACAAACAAAAGAGAAGGAAACGGAATGAAAAGGTTCAAAAAGCGCCTCCCCTAAAGAATCCCAGCAAGTCTGACTCAGACGATGCTCTCCCAACTGCCCTGCCCTGGTCCAATTCCCTTCCCTCCCCAGCCCTCAGGACTCTGGTGGTCTGATACCTATCCAAGGCCTTGTGGGGCGGTGGGGAGTAGAGACGGCAGAGAAGGAAAAAGGAGGCAGAAGGAGGAGGGAAGGGTAAAGGGAAAAGAAGGGAAGGGAGAAAAGAGAGAATGGGAGGAGAAAAGGAAAGGGGAGGGAGGCAGGAGCACGGGCGGACCGTTCCCAAGCTCTGGGCACCTCCAATGCCTTCCCTTCCCAGAAAACAGCAATGCCATCCTAGTCACCACTCCCTAGTCCAGGCTGCTTCCTCAGCTTACCTCGATTTGAAGAACAACCTCCTGACTGTTGTTTCTGCCTCACCTTCCCACACTCTCAAGTTTCATAAAGCACCAAAGTGACTTTGTGAAAATCCCAAGTCAAGAGATGTCAATTCCTCCAGAGGCCTGCATTTCCCTTGAGGGCAAAGCCAAGGTCCTCACCATGACCTACAAGGTACTGTTGTCCTCGTCTTCAGACCTCAGCTCCCACCCACCTCCTTCAGTCCTTTCACTCAGCACCAGGCATTTGTTATTTGCTCATTCAGAAAGCTGCTGCCCCCAGGAATCCTCACAGCTCAATGTCTGGTTTCCTCCGAGCTACTGTTGCTGGGGATTGGGGGGTGTGCTTCCTAGTCTACCACACAGTCACTGACCTTCATTCTACCCAATGTCTCTCCAAAGCAGTATGGTCACCTTCCAACATGCCATGTGGTTCACATATTTGTCTGTCTGTCTCCCCAGCAAGAAGGGGAGTGAGGACAGGGGTTTCTCAATGTTTCGATCATTGCCACAAGCCCAATACCAAGAACAGTTCCAGGCACATCAGCAAGAGTTAGGAAATCAAAGTGTGAACGTCATATTTCAAACTGCCAGGAGGCCACTCCCAACCTACCTATAAAGTAACCAGGTGGCTGACCTAGGGAGTCTTGGGTTTGGAGTCTGAGTTTCAGTCAAATTCCATTTTCCTGAGAGACCCTAAAGTCCAGAAGGAAGAGTATGTGCATTATAATATAAATGGGGGAGGAGTTTGAGCTGGTTGGGAAAGGAAAAAGAATGGGGTGGGGGCTCTTGAGAAGGGACCAGGCAAGACCAAGTTAGGATTTTTTTCCTAAAACTCATAGGGAACCTTTAGAAGGGAAAGGGACTCAGGGGGTCTCCACTTAAGGGTCCCCACACACGTATCTCCCTGGAGCCAGTCAAGAGTCCAGTCACAGACTGGCTCAGCCTCAAACCCAAAGCTGTATAAGAGTCCCAGCCTCCTCCAGTTTTCAGTCTTCCTCCATTTGTGCTTTGACTGCCCTTCTCCTGGTGGGGAGGGGCTGGGAGGAGCATGAGAAAGGGACAAATTCCTTATACCTGAGACCAGATCAGCCAGAAAAGTAAAAGTACCTTTTCCCATCCAGGTGAACATTTTGACAGGTGAATAAATGTTGCTCAATAGGCAATAGCAGGAGAAGTCCGAATTAAAAGAACTTGCCAATTGGAAAAGATGTCATTCTCTGTGACTCCACTCTATTCTGTTACCAATAAAACACTTAAAGATGCTATTCATGCAGACATAAAGTGCTAATGGCCACTTGTTGACATGTTTCATAATGCTGATATTTCCCTCTGATTTCCCACAGGTTTTTTTGTTCTTTTTTCTTTTGGGGGCTATTTTAAGTTACAGAGTTAATCTGATTTGAAACTGAAGGCTTAAAGAGCCACACTCTGCACACTGTACTATTAATGACAACAACCGCTTTACGTGTTGCACCGGTCCATGAAAACAATCATCACTCAGCCAACATATTTTTCAAGCCACAGATAAGCTGTAAGAAGTTGAAAATGTGCCGGGCATGGTGGCTTGTGCCTGTAAGCTTCGGCCTATAAAGCGGCTGGGGCTAGGGATCGCGGTTCGAGTCCCGCCTGGGGCCGGTAGCGAGACCTGGTTCCAAAAAAAAAAAATAAGGAAGTTGAAAATGCAAGAGGCAGGGAAGAAGTTCATAGTGTAAGACATGGATGGGCGGAAGGGGGGGTGGTATATGTGTGTATGGGGAGTGTCTACAATTCATTCTTCTCCAAACTTTGTGCTTTGTTTCCACGAAGGCAAAAAGAGGAGGAATGGGGGAAAGAGCAGAATTTTTTTTTCTTTCAAAATAAACAGATACATAAGCAAGTGGGGTGCCTCCTCTGTCACCCTGACTCACCAAGTTGCCCTTTCAGTATCTGGGATAAGTGTTCAAAGACAAAAGAAAAGCTATGGCTCATCACTTAGGACTGACTGGAACAAAGATATAAGAACTCTTCCCCAGAAATACAATAGTGACTTTGAACCCTAGGACTGTGATTTTACCCACAAAACTGGGGGGGGGGTGCGGCAGAGGAAAGTCTGAACTCACCTTCCCCAGAGTGTCCAGACAGAACCCAGCTGACCTTGGATGCTTCATGGGGGCAATTCAGAAGCAGACCTAGAGCCCCAGTGGTAGGGACCAGATGGCTGGAAGTGGCTATCTGATGTGCTAGAGGAAGCAGAAGTTGGAACTCAGGAAAACCTGCAATGGTTTGTGGCGGAGCTTGGCTGGGTAGCTGGGCAGTCTGGACAAGGTGTATCACCTCTCTTGGCCTGTGTACTTTAACCTTTCCGACTTCCATGTATAAAAGATCATCTCTCCCCCACCCCCCCACCTCCCCCACCTCACCAGCCCTTGGCTGCCCCTTGCACCCAAGACACACGCCCATCTACCAAATGAGAAAGTCAGTTTCACAAGTGGGAACTTGCCTGTTCTTGCTCAGCTCCGCATCTCCAGCACCCAGCGTGCTGCTGGGCATCTAGTAAGTGCTCACTAAACACAGGTTGACTACCACAGTGAGATTAGATGGTGTCTGCCTCTCCTCTCAACTCTGAAATCTTTGGTCCTGAGAAATGAAAGCCCCCAATAACTTCATGCCCCTTATCTGATTTAAGAGCTTCCATGATGTAGTCATGAGGGCATCCCCAGGTTACGTGAAATTGGTTCAGAGCCTCGAGAAGATCACAGTCTGATGAAGATGGTTTATTTTCTTTTGGTTTCTCAACTGTGAGTCACCTTTAATGAGGGGTAGGAGAACAGGCAGGTTAATACGCATCTAAAGTGAAGGAATAAACTTGATCGTGGTGCCCACCCACATGGCACCACTTGGATGAGACAAGGCAAAGAAAGCTTCACTGCTCAGCCATCTCAGTGATGAATCTCACCCAAAAAAAAAAAAGAACACCCTGGGCAGTAGCAGCTGACAAGTCACATTTGGTCACTTCACCATCCCTGGCAACCTCTGAGAAAGACAGACAAGACCAGCCTGTGTTTGGGAAGAGCTCTCGGGAGAATGGGAACTCACTTCCTGACCCAAATCCACAGGCCATGGAGGCTTGGCAGGGTGAATGACTTTCTCTTTCTCACACAGGGCAACTCTTTGAAAGGCTCTCCCCTGGGAAGACACCTGGGGACCTGGACTCCCAGGGATCAGAGTGAGGGACCAGGACACCCCCATCAGACCCAATCTCTGCAGACTCTACCTCTACATGGTAGAATGTAGGACAAGGAGAAGACATGAATCTAATCCCACAACGGGCAGTAGATGGAGCCCTTGCTCCCAGGGGCATTCCCTGTTGAGCAAAGAGGGGGTGCTGCTTCCCAGAGCAGAATGCACTGCACCGATGGCCACAACCAACCACCCTGCAGGGAGACTCACCAGGTATGAGTGCCAGGTCAGCCTTTAAGCTGAAGTTCTATTTCTCTCCTGCTGGGCCATACACCTTCAGGTCCTACCAGGATCTTCCCTGACCTGTCTTCTTCCTTCCGGACCCTTCCATCCTCCACGGACTGGATGGTCATTCCCATCCACAACAGAATCAGCCCCACCCCTCACCAAGATGGGGGGGGGAAAGTCCCCTATTCTAACTAATAATTCCAACCATGCCAGTCAGCGGGAAACCTCAAAGTGAGACCCAGCTCCAGAATGTAGCATAGCTGGGTCGATACCCACAAAGGGATCTGAGCTAGGATGCTTGAAAGCTGAAAACAAGATGAAGCCATCTTCTCAACAAACCAGACTTGCTGCCTTCCATGTGGATGAGAAGCTGTTCCCTGGCCACTGGTGGGAAAATATTCCAAGCAGTCAGAAAACATGGGTCCTGGATCCACTAATCCTGAATTCTCTAAGTCCACATTCCTAAATTCCCAATGAAAGAGAGAGGAGGGAAGGAAGTTCGAAAGGAGGCTGGCCTGAGGGAAGGTAGGCTAGTGGGCTGGGCCGGAGCACAGGCAGAGCACAGGGGTCCTGATCAAGAACTCTTCCAGTCATCACTGTTCCGACAGCTCTCCAGGGAGAATGTTCTTGTGATGGTCACCTCTGGGGATGTCAATGGGGGCAGGCGGAAAAGCCGTATGAGAAAGGCTGGGGGTCTTCCTAGCTATTGATGGGACCTGGGCTGAGCCCAGACTTTAAGGAACAACCCTCTTCCCCTTAGTTCTGGAACCTAAAGAACAGGGCATCTAAACACAGAACTAAGTGGGGGGATTTTTTTTTTTCTTATGAAAGAGTTGTGCCAAAGATCTAGTTGGTCTGAATGACTCTCCTCTCAGGACACAGAAAAAAGTATCACATTGCCAGAGCTGGTGAATCCCATTGATAAGAGAGGGTTTCCCTACTCAAATAGCAAAGAGAGAGAAAGACAGAGAGAATTTCCATGTAGTGTCAAGCAGAAGGAAACCAGGGTACTGCTAAAGGCGGGTGGTCCTTCTTTCTGCTTCTTTCTGAGCTGCTCCCAGATTCCCATACCCCAGGGGATCCCAGTGTTTGTCCAGCCCCAAGGAGCCTCACCAACTGACTTCCGGGAGAGAAGGGGCAGAAGTTGCAAGCGAAGATCTCACTACTTGGCCAAGAGAAAAGGTGCCCCCAGAGTGAAAGCTCTGATGACACCATCCCCTACTTCATCCCAACTCTTTCTCCTCTCCACAGGAGAAAGGAGAAAATGAACTCTCTCACCTTCGCACAACAGGGAGTCAAGGAATCCAATTCAAAGCCTGGCCTTTCAATTTTCAATCAACCTGAACAAAGTATGAATTAAATACCTTCTATGAGCCAGCATCATGTACGGCATGGCAATGCAGAATAAATAAAATAAAACATGATGCCTGCTTCAGAAAATGTCTACTTTGGGGGGAAAACTATACCAGTGCCAGGAAGCAGGGTGAACACAACAGATATCCTCTCACCAATTCTTGAGTAACCGTCTCTTAAGGCACAAAAAAGTAGGGGTCATGACCTTCCAGGTCTTTGCCAGAACCCCACTGAGAGCCTCAATTACCTGGAGAAAGGGCCTCAAGGATGCAGCCAGAGATAGCCCTACACAATCACTTACGCCACACCATGGGGCCAGGCCACTTCTCTTCCTTGAAACACAGGTGCCCTTAAGTAAGGAGATGGAGGTGAGACCAGAGGGGCCGATGGAAGCTGGGTGCAGTGCAGAAGAAGGGTTTTCCAACTGACTCTTGACCACCCAGCGGCTCCCCACTTCTGCTTGTGACTTAAGACTAGAGGCAGAAGTTCCCAGGCCCCTCTGTCCACTGTGAGGTCATGTTGTGGGAATTACCCAGTCACCTCTGGGCTAAGCAGGACAGGAAATGAGTTAGTCAGCCTGAGAAAGATTCAGTCAGGGGCTGTTTGGTCTCCACTGGGCTGACACCTAAGAAGAGGTCCTAGGATACCCAGGATGCAACACCTTGGAGCGGCTCTTCCCACCACTTCATTTGCATCTTAATTGATGAATTGGGATACAAAATAGAGGAAGGAGTTGAATATCTAGCCTTTGTGGCCATACGTCTGCCATTACTCATGCCATGTTTGTGTGCTCTAGATGCTTTCCCAAGTCTGTAATGTTTTTCCCATCGGCCTCCACACTCATTGTCACCTCTCCTCACCCCAGCACACAAGAGAGGTGTGCCAATTACATGCACTGGGATTTTGTTTTACGATTAAACACAATGACCAACTCCTATTTTTATAACACAGGTTGTGCTAGAAACTCAGGGAAGAAAAAACAACCTGGCTCTGCAGGTTCTTGGAGAATTTGGCTCTGCTCCTCCAAAATCCGTGTTCCCCGGATGTCAGCAGAAAGTCATGAACAGTTCTCTCCCCAGCAAGAAGCAAGGCACACGTGGCCACTCCCTGCATTTCCCAGCCTCTGTGAATGAAGGTGTCACCACAGGGAGGCCAAGAGGGAAGTGGCTATTCAAAGATGGGGTCATAATTCTCCATCATCTGGTGAGGCAGATGGTGGTCAAGGATCTTGGTGTACGAGTAGAGAACAAGGTTCAGTATGCTTGGGGTGGGGTTGGAGGAGAGCCAGAGATGTGGCATCAGAGCAGTTGGAAGTGAAAGTTTAACTGCATTCAGAGGTGACTGACAAAGCCCAAGGGTCCTAGTGTTCCTCAAGCTGACTGTGAGTCATCAGTGGAGCATTGGTTTTTATAAGGCATCAAGACACTGAGTGCAGATCTACAGCCAGGATCAAGCAACACTAAAGTATCTTGCACAGCACTTGCAGTAACTGGTTGTGCGCAGAGAGCTGTGAATGCAGAAGCTTCTAAAGAGAGCTGCAAAAATAACACAGGAGTTGAAAGATAATAGACCTATGAGTTCAAGTTCGGGGAACAGAGATTATCAGGAAGGCGCAGTGGCAGGGAGCAAAGTATTCTAAAACATGAAGGGGTGCAACCCGTAGCTGGCAATGAGATACCCCGTCTTCTCTGGAGTGAAGAGGAAATGGGTTTAAACTGAAGTATAGGAGACTTGAGGTAGACAAAAGGGAAGATTTCTTGTTATTGAGAGATGTCATTAAAAACAGGATCTGGGTAGTTGAGGAGGTCAGAGTGACCACTTCTCAAGACCTGTCTGCCCCTGAGAGGTTACAGGTACCACCACCAACCCAATTCCATCTACACCAAATGTCCCTGATCTGGATAAAAACACCAAGCTGTTCCACAGGTACATGGTGCAAGACTTAGCAACTGTATGCTGTGAAAACCCCAATCAGGAAACACTGTGGGAAGGCCTGCAAAATAGGGAGAGCACACAGGAGCGGGGGAAGGTGCAACAAAGTACAAGATGACCAGCAGCCAGGTGATGGGGTGCTCTGTTTGTGGGTTTTACCACTGAATCCCCAGAACGTTCATCCTACTCTGGGATGTTTGTCAGCAAAGTTTCAGTTCTGAGGAGTATTCCAGCCTTCACACGTAGGAACGATGGATGGTGCAAGGTGTCAGCAACACAGGGAACTCCAGGTTGTGTTGGGCAAGGAGAGTTAATACAAGGTACCCCAGTAGGAAAGGCGCTCTGGGCCAATTCTCTCACTGCCTGCTGAGTGGCCACAGGTCTATCACTGCCACCTCAGCCTCAAACTACCTCATCTGTTCAATAAGAGAGTAGAAGACAGGACTTCACAGTTCTATACCTATACGATAAATGCTCGATAAATGTTTACTTCACCCTTTCACCAAGGAAAATGTCGATACTCAAATATCTATATATTCTTTTGTGATTCCTCAGACACTCTGGTCAACAAAGAGCAAGAGTCTTGCCATAAAAATCAATCTTAGGAGAAGAGAGCAATTCTTTCCCTATCCTTTTAAAATAATTGCTGAGCGTCAATGATCTTAATTTAAGAAAACACTACATGAGGCCCAGGTTTTCTCTTGCCAGACTCCCTGAGACAAAGCAGGGCCTGAAATCACCTCCCCTTGTTCCCTCCGCACAGGCCATTGGAGAGGACAAAGGCAACACTGGGTCAGACCTTCAGTTCTAAGGGGGTGTTACAGCCTGCCCCAGAGCGAGTTCAAACAATCTTGTTTCTATTTAGCACTAATAAATTCTAGAACGTATTTACTCTGTAAGTGTCTGTCAGAACAGACTCAAGATGAGGCCTTAAAATGACATCCTACCTCCCCTGAATCTCAAATATGTTCAACTGGGATGGAAATCAAAGATGGGGCCCAGTCAGAAACTGCATTATCAGCAGAAGAATGTCAGTTTCTTGCTTTCATGAACATGGGGGACAAGGAGCAAAACACACCCTCAGTCTGAGAATCACCCCACACCAGAACAGCAGTGAAAGAAAAAATCTATCGGAAGCAGGGCATGGTGGCGTGCATCTTTAATCCCAGCCTAGGAAGGGAGGTCAAGACTAGGAATTGCTTGAATCTGCAGGTTCGAGACCCACTTGGGGCAACATAGCGAGACCTCGGCTCAAAAAATAGCTGGGCATGGTGGCGCGCACCTGTAATCCCAGCTACCAGGGAGGCTCAGGCTGGAGATCGCTTGAGTTCATAGAACCCCGGGCAACGTGAGTCTGTGGTTCCTGGGCAACATAGCGAGATCTAGTCTCAAACAAAAAGAAAAAGAAATAAAAAGAAATCTATCGGAGAGCCTTGAGGAAATTATAGGACTACTTGTCACCACAAATCCCCTTAAAAGTTCACCAGAACCAGACTGGTGGAGGAGGCACCCCAGGACATCCTGGGGACCTGGCAATTACTATCCAAGCACAAGTAAACCAGGTGGGCCTCATCGAAGCCTGATCAATGAGCAAAGATGAAGATGTCATCAGCCACTGTGGTGGTTCCTGGGGCTGTGTGTGACTGATCTGTCAATCAAGCTGCCTTCTAAAGCCACAGCACCCACTAAACTCGTTTCCTCACTTTCCGTAGCAGAAGAAGAGTCCATTCTTTAACTCTAACTTTAACTCGGTCAAAAAAAAAAAAAAAAAAACCTGAGATTCCTCAATCCTGACTATCTGAACCCAAGAACTTTCTTATCTCCTGAGTACACCAAGAACTCCTTTAAATACAGCCTACAAAGAAAAAGTAGATATGAAAGTGGGGCAAGAAGGGGAACCCGAGAAGCATGCATGCTCAGTATGTGGGTATCAACCTCTTCAAGGCTTTCTGTGGCCTTTTTGATTCTATAACCTCCATGTTAAGAGACTTAAAACACAGAACATTACACCTGTCAGGTGCTCTGCCCCGAACTGTCTCCAGGCAACTGTAAGTCGGTACATCAGACTTTTAACAACATGAGAGTTAAATATTAGAAACATGTTGGAACGCTTACTTTGTGCCGTGCCAAAAATGTGTCTTTAACCTGTGAGGAGGGATGGGTGTGGCGCATCGGATGAGAAGGATGACAGCGCTCACACTGCAGAGAAAAAAACAAGGTCCCTGCTTGCTTTCTTCCCTTCCTTCCGCCTATCCTTCCTCCCTTCAGAAGGAAATTGTTCCTGAAATCTGACAGGCTTTGCCACAGCAGCTAGTTAACCACTCTAGAGAGTGAAGTTGGAACCACTGGAGACCTGATTCCAAGGCCAGTTCTTTTCTAACATATGAGGTCAAAGTCACTGTTCTCGACATTCACATGGACATGGGATGTGTTTACTCAGACAGGGGCTGCAGGTCATACCCACCCTTCTCCTGAATGACTCCAATGACCATGTAAACCTGCAAAAAGCCAGGGGCACTGCCCTTTGCCCATCTACACCTTTTCTAGGCTTACTTTCTTGACATGGAGTATTAAAAGTTTGCATCTGCTACACTCCCCTCTCTCTGGCAGAAAAATTCTGTCGCAATTATTATAGCTCCTTCAAATAACTCAGCTTAAATTTTCACTGGCAGCTGTACGGATACACACACAAATGTAATCTGACACAGTGTTACGGCTTCTTTTTTTCCAAAAATTAAAAAAGTCAAAGATAACATAACATACCTTGAATGGCATTATCCCATAGGCAGATATTTTAAAAGTCTTGCAAAAGTATTTATGCAGCAGTATTAACAATTTCCTCAAAATTTCCCAGGCAAATGAGTGCCTTTTTAATTTTCACCCTTACAATAAACTCTTCTGCAGGTTTTGTTTATTTTGAGGAAACATTTCACTTTTTTTTTCAAGACATGAGGTGTGAATGATGCAAAACAGTATTTGGATATGTAAACTGAATTATTTGCATAATGTATTACTAATCAGTGAGTATAAACTCTGGAGTCTGAGCAACTGAAATCAAGTACCACAGAATTTTTAAAATCTAGATTATAAAAGGCAAAGTATTCCTTTGGTAGAATAATGTACACATTAGCATTCTATTTTTAAGAAGGAGAAATTATCCCTATAGTTTTCTGAAGAATTTTTATGAAGTGATGCTGAAGTTTTCCTCTGACTCAACAGAAAGAAGCATAAAGGACACAACCACACCTAGCTGCGCCTGCAGAAGAGAGCAAAAAGCTTTGCAACTAAATAAAACAACTGCCTGCTCCATACCCCATGTTGGTTGCCTGCTGGACCTCCGGGAGTCTGAGATTCATAAGAAAGGGAGAAAGCCAGACTCTGCTTCCCTCACCCACGAGAACAACTTGGTCACTAGATTGCAACAAACCCAAAATCATCTCTTCCCTTCTGTAGGCTTCCATTAGTGTTTTCATGCCAGCTTGCCCCCTTCTTTGCAGGAAAACACCAACAGGGAGGTGCAAACAGTAGAAAGAAAGAAAAGACTATTCTAGCACCATGCTCTTCCTTTGTCAACCAAGCATGATAAAACAAAATTGGAGAAACTATTTGTCTGAACAAACATTTTTTCGGAGAAGGGATTTCATGGGAAGAAGCAAAAAAGGTGCACTTGGAAGTCTGCCCCAGACAATGGTACCTTTCCCATCCTCATAGGAGTGACCTGTAGGGTCTCCAATGGCCTGAGAGTTACCTACAGGCTTAGAACTCCCAAAGGCATGTACATGCATATACACACACACGCACACACGTGCGCACACACACACACACTTGCACACAGACACTCTGGTCTTGAGGGTGCTGGATTACATTTCTCCAACAGCTGCTCCTATTGTCTACTGCCAGTGAAGCCAAACCAGCCTAAAATTTAATTTAATCTGCTGTAAACCCAAGTGTCAGGCACTTAGATGGCAGCTAAAAGCGCCACTCAGATATCTGAGTGACACTTGCTAATAATAGCCTCTGCGTGAGGCGAGCAGGAGCGGACATTTTGTGAAGCCGCAGGACCTTTGTCTGGGAAGTCCAGGCAACACACATGGCCAAGAGCCGCCCCACAGGCCCCTGTGTGACTGGCTGCACTAAGACCACCGGTGGCCTCACCTTCAAGTGATGTAGCACAGGGGTGACATTTGCTCAACAGGAGAGTGAAGTGCCCCTTCACAGCTGTGCAATCAAGCTGAGGCTCCTTTCCATCTTCTGGAGGCTGTGCCCCCATCTTCCCTTGTCTGACCTGTCTGTTCCCTCTCTCCTTGAGTGTGATCAGCCTCCTCTCAGGCAAACCAATTTCCTCTAACAGCCAGGCCCAAATGGTCACAAGAAGAAGGCTCCAAGAGACTAGTCTTCATCGACACTACCAGATGGTCACTAACAACCAGCTTCCTCCCAGTAGCCACCAAGACAGATGAGACGAGGTTCCCAGGCTAAACGCAAACTCTCCCTTCATGCCTCATTATGAACTGAAATAAATCCTGGGCTCTCTTTTCTTCCAGGAGACTGGAGGCCGGTACACAGTGCAGACTCCAAGATGACCCCCTGAGCAACGCATGTTCCAGACAAGGCTTGAACTCACAGACACCTGCTTCCCACCCCCACCTCTGAGTTGGGCCCTAGTCAAGCAAACAACACCCACACTACAAGGCCATTTTTACTCTTTACCAGTCAACCAGCACCTTTATTTATGGGGAAATGGCAAATATCTACCAAATTAGGGAAAATGGTAAAGTCACATCCCAGGTATACAACTTCCAAGTGCACATGGCGACTAGCAGTTCGTCACCAGTCTTGTTTTACCTACAACCGTATTGCCAACACTGCCTCTGGATTATTTACATGGATTCCAGACATCCTATCATCCCATCAGTAAATACTTTAGTATATATTTTTTAAAAATAGAGATTTTTTTTAACCACATAACCATTATCACACTTGAGGAAAAACAGTGACAATAATTCCTGTCATCAAATGGGGAGGAGGGGTTACTTGAAACTGAGAAATACTTCCTTCCAGCTAGCTCATGCCTCAGAGAATCTCCAATAAAGTTCACACCTCAAGTTGCCAAGCAATGCATTCGGAGAGCCACATTGTCCAAAAAAAGGGTCCCAGCCTTGCTTGAATTAAAGGCCCCTTGCTCCTCAGCCTAAACTCCTGCCCCCTTGTAGTCCCTACCCTAATGGGCACCAAATGTACCCTCCAATGTCCTCAGCCCTCTCCCTTCCAATGCACCCTGAGTCTTCCTCACTCCCCACCATACGACCCATCCCCACATCAGGCAAGCAGGTGCACTCCCAGTGTTCAGAACTGGTATCTGTTTTTCTTTCAAGAGTGTGTTCTCCTGAACCGTTAGCACAAAATTCATTCACAGAGCATGTCTTGGATATACAGCTGACTAGATATGTCAGTTATGTTCCAAATGGGTTTTCACAGGTCAAGGTTCTGCAGGCAAGAGCAAATACTATTTTTAGACCAGATAAGGTCACAATGCTTTTAGAGACAGTGAGGTCTACAATAAAACCTATTGATCAGCCTCTGGAACTAGTGCTCCAGAGAGACTAGGAGATTGAAACAAAAATTGCCTGACCGTTTTCTCTGTAGACTCAGTGGGGAAAAGCTTGTTGGACTTAATATCTTTCAGGATATAAAATAAGTAAGAAGTAACTGTGTACGGATTACCGAGGCCCATTTAACCAGATGCAAAGACAGGTCACAGGAAATACACCCTTGACAGAACTCTGAGCAAGAGCAACTTCAAGGCAACAAGTGTTGCAGCCTCAAAAAAGATAAAAATGAGCCTTTTCAACTCAAAGTTAAGATGAGAGGGAGACGCTGCCAGCCTGACTGGGCCAGAGGTGCCAGTCTCTAAATCTGCAGTGAGTCTTCCTTTCAAGCTACATGGTAACAGACCCCACAGACAGTAGGAAGACTGATTTGCCTAAGTTATAACTGACGAAAAGACATATTCTCATTAACAACTTCTTTAAACTTCTATACTGACCTAACAGAATAAAGGTAAGGGCTCAAGAGCGTGCTATTCTGTCTCTCACATGCTATTTTTACATACATATGTATGTATGCATGCATGCATGTATGTATAGATGGATAACCCATGTGTACATATACATGTAATATGCTAGACTTGCTGTACTGGCATTTTATTTTCTAAAGCAAGACTCCAATGAGAATAAGCATTCATTGCCAATGAAACTTGAGAATTACATTTAGAAATCATACTAACGCACAGGAGTCCAAGCAAATGAATTGTCAAAGGTACAGTAAAAGCCACTGGAAAGTTACTTAACTAGTCGGAAAGTTCATGAATTTACCTAGGTTTTATCAACAAACTCTAAATAATTTATTTAAGTCAAATGGGATCTTTAAGGAAAGACATTAACATAATGGACTATTACATCTTAAACTTCAGCCAAAGATCTAAAACTTTGAAGTCAATTATGGCTCCATAAATACCTCTCCATTATCAGCCGTGCTTGATTGTTTTTGGAGACGAACCACAGGAACTAGTGTGAAAACTGTAGGGTATCTTCATTTATCATCTGGCCCCATCTCACAGCCCAGCTCACAAACAAAATATGCCACGGTAAACATAATCCATATATCACGTAGTGACACGGCTGACCCCATTAGCAAGCCAAGTCTGTCCTAGCAGCAGCAGCCCATCATACATTAACGATATGATGGCTGATACATTTGTGCGATGCCATGGGCTGGGGGAGACCACACGGCTATGAAATCTGAAACTTCCTATCTGAATACATATGTTGCCCCCTTTCTCTTAAGCAAAAACGTTATGGTGCTTTGTCTTCAGGTAAGAACTAAAGGGGGAGGTAGTGCCTCTGGGTGAACACCGTTCATTTGACCTGCCTGTTATCTCCCACGGGGGCTGAAGGAAAGCTGAACTTTTTTTCCCCTCCGCCGCTTTCCCCCCCCAGCTCCCACCGTGTGTGTGTGTGTGTTTGCAATTTTTTTCTTTTGCCACAGACAGAAGAGTACACAAAATCTAAAACAACTGACTAGCAGTGTCTTAACAGAGCACGCCTAGTAAAAATGCCCAAAACATTATCTATCAAAGGGACGGTAATTTAATCAATTACTTTTCTATTGAAGTTATAGATCTCAAGAGGGCCTGTGTTTCGTTGTCCCCTATCCTTAGCATATGTGGTGCTAAAAGAAAGTTTTAGATAATCACTATCCAAAAAGTAACTTTGAAAGCCTTTCCTCATCCTGCTTCTGAAAACATCGATTTTACAGTAGGCGATGCCACATATCTCTGGTATTTGCTGGACAAAATCGGAAAGAAATACCATAAAATCAATGGTAAACACCAAGCTTAGAAAATGAATGTGTAGATCACATGTCCCCAAATGGGCCATATGCTTTTTACCTACACGACGAACAAAAAAAGAACACTTTTCTTCAATGTATGCTGTCTTCAGCACTAACAGAGGGAGAGTTCTTCCAAACATGTTGCATTGGATGCCTTTAACTAGCAAGAATTTGTAACTCCAAGAACTCAACATATGTAGGCTATGTCCATACAGAGAAACCAGCTTTGGGGGAGGAAGAAGGGAAATATCACTGAATTCAGTCAGTTAATTGAATTTAAAATACCTGGTTGTTTGAATTCAACTGATTTCTTTGTCAAATGCATTTCTATTTTGACATAGCTATAGTTGCCCAAAAAAGCAAGCTTGGAGAAAATACACATTATACTCCTTCGAGATTATAGGAGGGGGCAGGGGGGAAACAGCTTGCAACAATTAAAAACGATGGAGAAATCTTGCAAAGCTGGAAACTTCTGTGAAATATCACCATTCCATTATATCATGCTTCAGTTTTGCTTCCAGCAATTTGTAAGTTGCTCTTAAGCTTTCTACTGAGAGACCACGAGTCCAAACTAGAATTTCCACTGCAGCTTCTATCTTCCGATGCAAACCAGAAAATAATTCAACCTTCTTTGCAGGTGAGTCCAGTCCAGTAACTAGATTCCTAAAAGAACAGGGAGAAGAGGAAGTAGGGGACATCCTGGTGGTGTTTAGATGATGTGAGCATAGGATGGGTTCAAAGTACCCATACATGTTACAGATGAAGAAACGAAAATGTCAAGAGGTAAGGGAATCCAAGCTCTCGCAGCTCAGGGTCAGAACCCAGGCATCTGGTTCCAAAGGCAATATAATATCATTAAAAATGAAAGTCTGATTCTAGAAAATTCCATAATTTCCAAAAGACCTCAAAGACCTCAATCCCTATCTTCACCTCTCAATCAGTCTTGACAATTTTTCCATTGATTTCATGAAATAGTAAATGCCTACCTGTAAGACCTTAACAAATTGTATCCACTTTTTAATTTATTGTTTGATAATCAAAAATAGTTTACCATAATGCTCTCAACTGAACTGTCCTCATATGACAAACAAAACCTGTTTTTCCTAGCAGAGAATGGCAAAAAGCTAGAAAAGAGGATACCTTAAAAGATGTGACAGTGTTTTCTATAACAATGTGAAATAAATTCTAGGTGCCAAAGAAATATGATTTATCTCACCCTTCTGCAAAATCTAGATTTGATCAAATACAGAATCTGGTGAAAATCCCATATTTTAGGATGATGTGTTCCAACAGAGAGCTCAAGGTTGGCTATATTTTCCTTTTTTTCCCCTAAAAGATTTTAAATAATTTTCACTTTTAAAAGGATTTCAACTTTGAATTGTGCTGATGCCAAAGTCTCTATACATCTAATCAATCAATCAATAAGCCAAACAAAGCAGCATATGTTTATCCTTTACCATTTGGGAAGTGTACATTAATTACTGCAGATTGTCTCCTATGCTTCTCCCCCCAACCCAGACAGCAGTGTTCAAAAGGGTCCGCAAAATAAAAATGTATGGGGTAATTAAATGGATATTTATAATTAGAACTTAATAATTTGCATCAGGGACAAATGAGCTCTGATTTTAATCTGCAGCGCATTTAGATTAGCCTGAAGATAGTGTAATTTGATGGTTTATAGGCCTCCTCTTGGATTATGAAATAATACCAAGCCTTCCAAGACAGCACGTCTGTGTCAGGAGTGTGTTAAAGAAGAAGATGCAATGAAAATGTTTGACAATGTGAAAGCAGCCATAAATTACATGACAACTGTGTAAAAGTCATGATGAAACAAATAAAGGGCTGACCTATAATGCGTCTGATTCATTGTGACACACACAACTCCCTGCACTAATCTCTGCCTAGCCAACACATTCTTAAGCGGGGAACTACTTAGCACGGGGAACGTTGTAAATTATCACTAGTCAACAGCATTGATTTTTAGTCGACATTTCAATCAGGTTGAAGTAGAAATACTACCCAGCTCATCCAACAGCCTCTTAACCAGTCCGCTGCCCCTCTGCGGTCGTGTCAGTTATGGCTTTGTTAAATTTCCATTGCTCTCGCCATTCAATATTTATTATAGAGTTGTCACATCCAGGCACTTGGCCTGAAGGGTCACAGGCCTGCCTCTTGGGACATTAAATTTGTGCTTACCTTAACGAAGCAGAGACGACCAAAAAAAAAAAGAAGAAGAAGAAGAAGAAAAAGAAAGAAAGAAAAGGCCACTAGCAAAGAGCTGGTCTCATATTCAAGAGAATGGAGAGAAAACTGGGGAGTTGGTAGTGGTGGGGGGGTCTGTAAAGCAAGGATTCTTTCATCACTGCTGCTGTCAGTCTAGGAGTCCTAGCTAACAAAACTCGGAGCTGCTCTTCAGGGAGATCAGGGAATAAATACCACTACAGTCTTGACCCGGGGGTGTGAGAGACAAGTGTAGAACGCTAGGTAAAGAGTCGGGACATCAGGCCAGTTCCAGAGAGGGTAAGAATTGAAATGGAAGGTCTGGAGTTCTTCACCCTCATGTATTTTAGCAGCCACCTCCACCCCCACTCCCAACTCAGGAGACCATCTGTATCCACTCCCTGATGGTGGCTCTGAACACCACCACCACCCCACCACCCCAGTTTGAATGGATGGCTCACCAAGTAAGACATTTCTTGGTGCTGAGGTCAACTCTTCGGTTCCCCCCCCCAGGGGCCTTCACACATAGTAGGTGCCTCCTAACTACCCAAGACCGAAAAAATGTTCATGGAGATCTATTGGCAGCCCAGTCAATTCAAAATGATGGGTAATAAAAGGAAAACAGTGACATTTGGTTTTGGAATACATTATGTAATCCCTCTGCAATGAACCTCAGGTCTTGCTTCAGCAAATATTAATGGTGTCAGAGCAGCCTGTGGAGTAACTGGGGGAGGCCACCATGCAGTCGAAGACTTGCCTCAGGGAAAGCCACATGTGGCTCATATGGAGTTGTTGACTGTAGTTTCCATTCAAAAACTCCCTCAAGTCTCTGAGCACGCCTTCCGGACTTGCCTTACCACAGCGCTTGTTCCACCAGAAATGAAAACCTCCTTGAAGCAGATTATTACCCTTCCAGCAACCCCTACAACCCCTACACACTAAAATAGGCACCCTCTCTCCCTTTCTCTCCCCCTCTCTCCCTCTCCCTCTCTC